>JACEGR010003697.1:0-99897 GCA_014170235.1 Listronotus bonariensis
TGTCCACCTAATTATTTTTAAAAACCTAATGTATTTATTCTTTTTAGGCACATATTATTTTATAACCCCTCGTATAAAAAAAAGACAATTCGTTGTTTTACACCTTTTTATTTACAATCAGCTTAATAATGGTACGTAACTATGGTAACGGAAACGAAACGTTACTATGGTATTTCTTTTGTTTTTACTTCAGTGATCACTTTGCTGTTTAAGCGAATATAGCAAAGTGATCAAAATTAAACTGACTATACAAAGCTTTTGCTTGCGCTTATTTAAATAAGCAGAGAAAAAAACAAACACATTTTTACAACTTTCCAAACTAAGCAAAAATATATTAAGTCTGTTACATATTACACAATTAAATACTATTGATTTTTTACGATATTTATAATCTCTCACTCCTTCGGACTAAGAGGGGATATAGACGGCCCAACACCGATTTAGTTGAAATAGGTTATACTGTTTTGATTTATACATAATATACTATTACAGATAACAAACCAGAACTAAGCAAAACTTATACTAGTATTTTTATTTACAATTATTTCAAATGTTATTATTTGGTTTTTAAATCTTTATCTTTATTCAATTTTATTAATCTTTAGATGGTATAATAAAGTAGTTAAATCAATTTTAGTTTTAAGGGTTTTTTCAATATAACATCTTTTTGACCCACCCTGTATAACGCTTCTTTATTTTTTTATAAACTATAGATACCTATGCACAATTCCTATAAACAGTACACTCTATCAGGTGCACTCTTTCTTAAATACTATATATATTTTTAAGTTTTCTGGTATTTTTACGTAAAAGTAATTAAGTTTATAAATTTCCGATGAAAAAATATAGAAACGTGAAAATTTTTTACATTTTTTCAAAAAAAATTATATTAATTTTTTGAAACACCCTGTATACTACAAATACATATTTTACAAAAGCATAAGTCGGTATACTTCTTTTAACCGATATTTGTTTTGATAAGTTAATAAATAAAGTAACTATATGAATTTCAATTTTCAAATTTTAAAGTTACGTACAATCTTTTGACCCACCTTGTATAATCATTTTCTATATTTTTTTAATAGTCATTTAAATGAATACATTTTATATTTTTTAAAAAACTGTAGACTTAATTACTTTTACGTGGAAAATACCAAAAAAACTTAAAAATATATATAGTATTTAAGACAGAGTGCAACCTGATAGAGTGTACTGTTTATAGGAATTGTGCATAGGTATCTATAGTTTATAAAAAAATAAAGAAGCGTTATACAGGGTGGGTCAAAAAGATGTTATATTGAAAAAACCCTTAAAACTAAAATTGATTTAACTACTTTATTATACCATCTAAAGATTAATAAAATTGAATAAAGATAAAGATTTAAAAACCAAATAATAACATTTGAAATAATTGTAAATAAAAATACTAGTATAAGTTTTGCTTAGTTCTGTGTTTGTTATCTGTAATAGTATATTATGTATAAATCAAAACAGTATAACCTATTTCAACTAAATCGGTGTTGGGCCGTCTATATCCCCTCTTAGTCCGAAGGAGTGAGAGATTATAAATATCGTAAAAAAATCAATAGTATTTAATTGTGTAATATGTAACAGACTTAATATATTTTTGCTTAGTTTGGAAAGTTGTAAAAATGTGTTTGTTTTTTTCTCTGCTTATTTAAATAAGCGCAAGCAAAAGCTTTGTATAGTCAGTTTAATTTTGATCACTTTGCTATATTCGCTTAAACAGCAAAGTGATCACTGAAGTAAAAACAAAAGAAATACCATAGTAACGTTTCGTTTCCGTTACCATAGTTACGTACCATTATTAAGCTGATTATAAATAAAAAGGTGTAAAACAACGAATTGTCTTTTTTTATACGAGAGGTTATAAAATAATATGTGCCTAAAAGAATAAATACATTAGGTTTTTAAAAATAATTAGGTGGACAAACATCAGGGCCGTCTATATATTTCTTGTTAGTATAATGCAAGTAGTAAAACTATTTAAAAAACTACATCTTTATTTTTTAAAGCTTAAGTAAGTTAATAAAAATAAGTTGAAAATATTAAAGGTTAATTTTTTTAAGTATCTATTTGAAGAAGTTAATCCAAAAAAAAAAATGGCATTCAAAAACATTGGCTTGTTATTTTTTGTCATGTCATTGTTCTATAAAAAAGAAGTTTTTAAAAATGCAAATTCTCAGTAAAATTTAAAATAAAAAATGTATAATAATATATTTTTCACAAGCTTAAAGAGAGCTTTAAAAATATAAATAAAAGATACAGGGTGTTTCATTAAAAAAATTAGTTGGGTAATTTTTTCAAAAACTGCCCAACGTAGAAAAAAACTAATAACACCACATCAATCTACGGAACAAACTACACATAACTTTAGTAGCAAACGAATTAAAAATAGGCAAAATCTAAAAATCACCCTGTAGCTCGAAATGGATTGCAAGAGTGATGAACTGTTTTTACTACAGTTGTCTTTAAAAAAAGAGATTAAAAGTCGTATATAAGAATTTTGATATTCCTTACGGTTTTCGAGATACTCGTAAAACCATCGAAAATGAAACACCCTGTACATTATTTTAAAACTTCTTATCTTTAATATTTTTAATGGATGGTAATTAGTTGGGTACTCACCAAAATTAAATTAAAAGTACTAAAAACCCAAAAAAATTAAAACAAGTTAAAAGATACTTTAAAATCGACGTTTCGGTGACAAATCTGCCACCGTTGTGAAGATAAATTGAATACAAATAATAAAAATATAAATTAACTATTGTTAGGTTGTAAATTTTAAAATTTTTATCTATTTTTAGGAGGATCTAAAATGTCTTTGACATTAAATGTCAAATATGTTTTTTTAAACATATTTGACATTTAATGTCAGACATTTCAGAATCTCCTAAAAAAAATAAAAATTTTAAAATTTAAAATCTAATAATGGTTAATTTATATTTTTATTATTTGTATTCAATTTATCCTGACAACGGTGGCAGATTTGTCACCGAAACGTCGATTTTAAAGTATCTTTTAACTTGTTTTAATTTTTTTTTGGTTTTTTAGTACTTTTAATTTAATTTTTGGTGAGTACCCAACTAATTACCATCCATTAAAAATATTAAAGATAAGAAGTTTTAAAATAATGTACAGGGTGTTTCATTTTCGATGGTTTTACGAGGTATCTCGAAAACCGTAAGGAATATCAAAATCCTTACGACTTTTAATCTCTCTTGTTTAAAAAGACAATTGTAGTAAAAACAGTTCATCGCTCTTGCAATCCATCTCGGAGCTACAGGGTGATTTTAGATTTTGCCTATTTTTTTTAATTCGTTTGCTACTAAAGTTATGTGTAGTTTGTTCCTTAGATTGATGTGGTGTAATTAGTTTTTTTCTACGTTGGGCAGTTTTTGAAAAATTACACAACTAATTTTTTTTATGAAACACCCTGTATATTTTTATTTATATTTTTAAAGCTCTCTTTAAGCTTGTGAGAAAATATAGGCAAAATCTAAAAATCACCCTGTAGCTCCGAAATGGATTGCAAGAGCGATGAACTGTTTTTACTACAGTTGTCTTTTAAAAAAAGAGATTAAAGTCGTATATAAGAATTTTGATATTCCTTACGGTTTTCGAGATACCTCGTAAAACCATCGAAAATGAAACACCCTGTACATTATTTTAAAACTTCTTATCTTTAATATTTTTAATGGATGGTATTAGTTGGTACTCACCAAAAATTAAATTAAAGTACTAAAAACCAAAAAATTAAAACAAGTTAAAAGATACTTTAAAATCGACGTTTCGGTGATAAATCTGCCACCGTTGTCAGGATAAATTGAATACAAATAATAAAAATATAAATTAACTATTGTTAGGTTGTAAATTTTAAAATTTTTATCTATTTTTAGGAGGATCTGAAATGTCAAAGACATTTCAGAATCTCCTAAAAAAAATAAAAATTTTAAAATTTAAAACCTAATAATGGTTAATTTTTATTTTTATTATTTGTATTCAATTTATCTTGACAACGGTGGCAGATTTGTCACCGAAACGTCGCTTTTAAAGTATCTTTTAACTTGTTTTAATTTTTTTTTTTTGGTTTTTAGTACTTTTAATTTAATTTTTGGCGAGTACCCAACTAATTACCATCCATTAAAAATATTAAAGATGAGAAGTTTTAAAATAATGTACAGGGTGTTTCATTTTCGATGGTTTTACGGGGTATCTCGAAAACCGTAAGGAATATCAAAATTCTTATATACGACTTTTAATCTCTCTTGTTTAAAGAGACAATTGTAGTAAAAACAGTTCATTGCTCTTGCAATCCATCTCGGAGCTACAGGGTGATTTTTAGATTTTGCCTATTTTTTTTAATTCGTTTGCTACTAAAGTTATGTGTAGTTTGTTCCTTAGATTGATGTGGTGTAATTAGTTTTTTTCTACGTTGGGCAGTTTTTGAAAAAATTACACAACTAATTTTTTTTTATGAAACACCCTGTATATTTTTATTTATATTTTTAAAGCTCTCTTTAAGCTTGTGAAATATATATTAATTATACATTTTTTATTTTAAATTTTACTGAAAATTTGCATTTTTCAAAAACTTCTTTTTTATAGAACAATGACATGACAAAAATAACAAACCAATGTTTTTGAATGCCATTTTTTTTGGATTAACTTCTTCAAATAGATATTTAAACAAATTTACCTTTAATATTTTTAACTTATTTTTATTAACTTACTTAAGCTTTAAAAATAAAGATGTAGTTTTTTTTAAATAGTTTTACGACTTGCATTATACTAATAATAAATAGATAAATAGGAATAATACATAAGTATAAAAAATATGACTTTATTATAGAAAAGTACTATGCAGAAAAAAAACTAAATGGAAATTAAATAAATACCTATTATCTAATACTTTAATTTGAACATTTATTGTAATTTTTGTTATTTTTAATAGGCTATTATAAATATTTATTTTATTTCCATTTAGTAAAACTAACATTTTTTGCAATAGTGCTTAACTGTGATGCAGGTATATTTTTTAAAGCTAAATTTAATTAAAATAACTTAAAAATATAAAAGTTGAATTTTATTAAGATATTAAGTTGAGTTAGCTAAATAAAAAAAAGTGTTGAAATATAATTTTTTGTTATTCTTTGTCATTGCCTTCTAGAAAAAAGCCCAATTTATGGAAAATGGTAATCTTTATCACCATATTTTACCAAAACAACTACACAAATAATGTATCTAAAGTTTTTTCATAGCTTTAATAGCAAGCGACTTGTAAAAATAGGAAAAATGGTTTAATCACCTTGTAGCTCCGAGATGGATCGCAATATCCATGAACTGTTTTCCCTACAGTTGTTTTCTCAAAAACGAAAGAAAGATTGGGAGTCCTATATTAGATTTTTGATATTTCTTACGGTTTTTGAGATACCCTGTATAACCATTGAAAATTAAACACTAACACTAACTAAAAACTAAACAAAACCAGTAATATAATAAAAAAAAAATATAAACTGACTTCATTCTAAAACTTTTATTATTAATTAGATACGTTTAGCTTATAAATGAGTTTTTTCCACTATTTTTTTAATTTGTTTTTTTTCTGTTATTTTTTTAATAATAAGTTGTTTTCTGTTTAGTTCAAAATTATTAATCATAATCTTATAGGTTAAAATTTATGTCAATGGATTAAAAAAATGCTAATAGAAGCCTAAAAGTTTTAGAATGAATTTAAACAGTACCTTTAATTTGCCAAAAGCTAAATTTATCTAATTTATTTTTATTACACTTTTTCCTTTTGTTAGCATAATCAAAAACTAAATAATAACAAAAAATTATGTACTTCCTGTGGTAATCCCAATATGGCAAATCGGGATTTTATCAGACTGATTATAAAGCTTACAGTGACGTCCCGGTTTAAGTCAATCTCACCTGGTCTAAGAGACCCCTGACCTGGTGATTTAATTCACAAAAGATCTTTCTTGGTTGGTTAACTTTAACAAACATCATCAGTGAATAATAAAGTATGGGAAGCATAGGAAAAGGTGACCGCCAGGAAAAATATTTCCGGCCGAAAAATTACATTGCCTATCAACGCCTTTTTTCCTACAGGTATAATACATTTTGGAGGTAAGAATTAGAAATAAGTAGATTTTTCATCGGATCGAACGAAGAAAATTTTTTTTTTAAATATTTTAATGGAATATAGTAATGGAACTTCTTTCAAATAATTCATTAGCTACAGTTTATCTAAATAGGCTTTAAAGGGATGTTTCATCATCTCTAAAGTGCCTATAGAGTTAAACCTGCTGCCTGTATAGATTATTCCTTTTCCTCCAAACCTTTAAGTGTTAATTAACTGCCTCGCTCGATAGTACTTATATAGACTTTAAACTTTTATAGACACTTCAAAGAGAAAAATAATATGCTTTTCAATTTAACTAAACGCTTTAAATTCAAAACCATTACGATTTTACTATAAGACAAAAATTAAATAATTTAATTATAAAAACCTGCTGGAATGCTACTACTGTCAACAAACTAAAGGTAGCTTTTATTGCAAACTATAAAGTACACTTATAAATTCTATAAAAGTTTTAATTTATGTTTTAACATTGAATTTTGATTTCATTCCTTATTGGACGTACGGTAAATTTATAAAATATTGCTGATTTTTTATGTTATGTAAACAAGAATAAAATACACACTAAGATACAGTGAACATATAATAAATATACATTTGAATGTGCAAGATATACGGTGCATTCCAATTAAAACGAGCCACCCCCTATAATTCCGTTATTTGTACACTTATAGAAAAATCCTGAAATACGTCAATTTTATTTTTAGGGGGACACATTTTTGTGTCATAATCCACTTATTTACGGTTATCCCCTCCCCCTGCCAACACAAACGTTAAAAAGTTTAAATGGGAAAGGGGTCAAGATATATCATTTTAAAGCTCCTGACGAGTACAAAATGGCGGAACTTTTAGATATTACCCAAATACCTAATTGGGATGGCCACATTTCCGAAACTAATAAAGTTAGATCTACCTAATGTGGTATTTTCCTAAAGTTCTTTTAAAGATCTTTTTATTGGTGATATAATAAACAGGGTGCCTTATTTAAAAAATGTACACTTTTTATGCTACCCTGTATATTATCACTAGTATTACCATTAAAAATATTTTTAAAAAGTTTTAAGAAAATACTACATTAGGTAGGTCTAACTTTATTAGTTTCGAAATATGGCCATCCCAATTAGGTATTTGGGTAATATTTAAAGTTCCGCCATTTTGTATACGTCAGGAGCTTTAAAATGATGTATCACTTAACCCCCTTTTCCATTTAAACTTTTTGACGTTTGTGTTGGTGAGGGGAGGTGTAACCCTAAACAAGTAAATTCTCACACAAAAATATGTCCCCTAAAAATAACCGTGTTTCAAGAATTTTTTATAAGTGTACAAATAACGAAATTATTAAGAGTGGCTCGTTCTAACTGGAATGCACTGTATATATTTTAAATGACTACTAAATAGAACGCGTTGAATTTCTACCACACTTGTGGCATTTAAATATTAACTTATTCTTCTGGCGCACTATCCTGTGGAGATAATTTTATTTATTTTGTATTAAAATAGTAGGCAATAAAAAAAAATAAGTAGCGATAAAGGGTCTTGGTAACTTATTTATTTTATTATTTTATTTATTTATTAACACATTTTTACACTACGGAATAAAATATTCCAAATGGTAAATCCTAACAAACAAAAAATATACATACAGGGTGGCCCACCATATTCGACACGGTCTGTAGCTGGATAACCATGGGGTTTTTAAAAAAGTAAATACTGGAACATATACAGGTCCGATAAGGCCACAGTATAAAATTATTTTACTCTATACAGGGTGTCTTAAAAAAGTGTGAAGTATCAAAGTTATATTTTTTTAAATGGAACACCCTATATTTTATGACGGTATTAGATTCTACATAAAAAAATAATTTAAGTTGTTGATAGTACCAAGCGCCTAATTTTATTCGTTTTTGTGATATTTGATTTTTTCAAAATTTAGGGTGCAATAAAATTAATTTTATTTTACCAATATAAACTCCTTAAACTTTAAAATTTGTTACAAGATTAGGAAAAGTCTGCCTTATCATACATAGGTCATATCGAGATCATAGATTATACGGGGTGATCAAAAATAATTTTAATATTTTAGAAAGTCATATAGCAATATCTCTCTTATTTTAAATGGAACACCCTGTATTTTTTTACGTCACATGATGACAAATAAAATACTCTTTCAAATGGTTATAGGTTGCCTATACCTATCTTTTGTGCTTCTTTAGTAAAATCTGTTTTTACAAATTTTTAGTACAAATGTTTATTTAAATTAAAGTAGGCTGTGGCCGTTATTGCAAAATTTTAAATTTGCCAAAAAAACACAAAATTAAAAGATTTTATATTATCTGCCACTATTTTTAAAATTCACGGAAAAAAATCATAAGTTACTTATAATGCTACTTCCAATAACACCTATTTCAGCTGAATGTGGTAATGATAAAACTTGTGTTTTTAAACAATCCTATTAATGGCTCTGGTCAGTTATGACGACATTTTGTGACCTATAACTCGTTTCTTCCATTATCCATAATCACTGTGTCAAATTTTTTAAAGCAACTATTAAGGTAATCAGATGGTTTCTCCTGGAATATTTTTCAGGATTAACTCTATACTAAAGTAAACTATTTTTTCACATCCTACCAGTATCATATCATCTTGTTGTTGTAAAGAAGGGTTTTTATTTAAAATCATTGAAATTTCTTTTAAACTGACTAAAACATCAGTAATCGATAAATGGTCGTTGTTATTTCCTTAAGAAAATCATTAATGGCTGCTATGTCACAGCCAACTCTAATGTAAATAAACATTTGGAAAAGATAGGTATAGGCAACCTATACACCATTTAAAAGAGTATTGTATTTGTCATCGTGCGACGTAAAAAAATACAGGGTGTTCCATTTAAAATAAAAGAGATATTGCTATTTGATTTTCTGAAAAATTGAAATTATTTTTTGATCACACTGTACAATATTTGATCTTGATATAACCTACGTATGATATGACGGACTTTTTCTAATTCGGTAACAAATTTTAATTATTATAATTTTTTTGAGACACCCTGTATAAAAGTAAAATAATTTTATACTGTGGCCTTATCCGACCTGTATATGTTCCAGTATTTATTTTTTAAACCCCATAGTTATCCAGCTACAGACCGTATCAAATATGGTGGGCTACCCTGTATATACAAAATAAAAAGTTGCAAAGCAGCTCAATCCTAATCTACGAAATAAGTCTTTTAAATTGGTTCATGAAGCACTGGAGAATATCAACTTTGTAGTACTATTATATTTAAGATTTTTTTCTCATTCATAATTTTGAATATCGACCTAAAATTAAATTTAAAACAACTTTTTAAAATACCTTTTTGAGATATCGATCCAACTAACCTCACTTTTGATATTTTAATTATTTAATTTTAATTAATTATCTCCCTGACCGACGCCCATGAGCCGGATGTCATTAAATGTGAAGTTTCAGTTATTCGAGCAGAGGTGATTAACAAAAAAGTTTTTTAATAATTTTAAAAATAAAAAAATCCATACCGGATCAGCTAAATAACACTAACTATACTTACAGAGGCAATGTGAGCAAAAGAGTCTAACGTGAATACCAGCATGTAAACATTTCGTATTGGATGATTCACGTACACCCTTTGTTGTTGCTTTACTGGCCGATATACCTTTACCTTTACCTATCCAGTATGTGGTCAACTCTTTGGCGTTCGCTCTAATATTATTTCGTGGCAAATTGACACAAAACGAAGATCATCTATCAAAAATGATAGCGGACCATTGCCCTCACTTCTGCGCAATTCAATGAATTTTGTGTCGTTCGCCGTTGAACGATGTTTTACTTCATAATGTGTCCACTTCTTAAATTTATCTAAAAAGGCGTACCCACAGTTAGGGTTGCCAAATCTCCGGTTTTCGACCGGACAGTCCGGTTTTTCGATATCTGGCCGGTCGGGAAATTCTTGGAAAACCGGACAACTTAATGTCCAGTTTTTGTTGAATAAAAAATGTTATAGTTTAGATACAGGGTGTTATTTTTTGTTACTTTAGGTATTTCTTCATAATATTTTAATATTAGATTTTTTTACAAAGCTCAGGCTTAAGGAGTTTTCCCGTTGCAAAATGTAGAGGGAGTCATTTGCAGTCCTGTGCTAATGTTTAAATTGTCAACTTTTTTGTTATGGCATTTCATGGCTCCAGTTAAAAAAAACATTATCTCATACTTTTTACACAAAAAGGTATACCTAGTAAATATAGCTACAAGCAACCATTTTTGAGATATTTTAGATTAAACGTTTTATTTCATAAAAAAAATGTTGCATTATATTCCTTTACGGTTTACCTAAGCCACCGACAGTCTCTAAAAAATCTGTACAAAATACTACCACTACTTCTTTAGGCCAAAATACAATGATTAAATGCAATTTACATAGTCAAATTAGTCAAAAAATTAATCGTTTGCAAAATATAGTTTCAAAGTTTCCCTATTATTTATTTTTTTACTTTGACACACTGTATCTCGGCAACGATCAAACTTTCGACTTAGGTAAATTGCGTTAGATCGTTGTATTTTGGTCCAAGGAATTTTTGGTAGCATTTTGTACAGACCTTTCAGAGAATAAGTAGCTCTTATACCGAATTGAAAAATAAATTATTTTTTTATTTCCGGTTTTTTTCTGCAACTCATCTGGCAACCCTACCCACAGCTGTTTATTTTCACTTTATTCTTTTGGTAAATAATTCGTCCTTCACCATTTTATCGGCAATAGTTTGTTAACCAAGTTTTTCTATAACTGAAGAGTAGATGTGCTAATTGATTCAAGTGCCAAAGTATAAATGTTTCAATATTTTTTAGTGGCAGCCCGAATATTTCACCTTAAAACGACTGCGCCAATTTTACCTTGCAATTGCAAACGAAGTCCAAAGTTGAGGCCATCCGTACGTCCAGAATTATATTCTTTTGATTTCTGAGAATTTTTAATTTTGGCACTTAGATCACATAGCACTTCCACTTTACAACTAGTTTCTTTTTTTTTGTGGTAATTGTAACACATCAAAAACAAATGGGTTTCTTGTCATGTGCTAAATTGTTAACTCTGAATTGAAATCTCGATAGTAAATCGTCTTCTAGCGCGTACAAATGAGTTTGTTGTGCAAACTGTTAAATCTTCGTCCAGTATGAATTTTTAATTGCTTCGAACATTTAAAAATCCGAGGAAAAGACATAACATTTTTAAAAGACACTTTTTGATTCCATAATGGCTTATTAAAGTCAGTTTTTGCCCTAAAGTTTAAAGTTTAGCTCATTCAAGGCAACAAATATATTAGGTTAATTGGTCAAGCCTCATTAAATTTGTTTTATTTTTGAAGATTTATAAAGAATCGTGTTTTCCTTTGAACTTAAGTAGTGTTGGACTGGGGACCATTTGGCCCACCAGGCAATAGATCAAAATGGCCTTCTTTGATCTTGTACTTTTTTTAAATATTTTTAAGTTTATGCGTTTTTGCAGTGAAAAAGTAGAATTTCTTTAATAAATTTTAATTATTTTATTAATATATATAAAAAAAAATTGTGTGTTTTGATAATAAAGCGTACGGCTATTTTTTATGCAAGATAGAACATTATTAATGCTTTGCTTTATTGCTTACGGTAATAATTTTTTTAATGTTCTGCTCAATAATTAGAATTAATTATTAATAACATTTCACTTAAAAGATGTTACATAGAATAATAAAAATATTGGAAAATTTTACTTTAAAAACAGAATGTTCTGTTCTGTTCAGAATGAATTAATTTTACTACTATAAAAGATGCTTTGATAAAATTAAAAAAAAATATGTTGTATTTTTTTATGCTGATTAACATCCCATATAACATTTTTTGCCGGCGTTGTACATTTAATTTACTGGCATTGCCAACACTCTTTAATGGCAAGGCATTGGCAAAAAGGTATCCAAAAGACGCAAAAGTGGGCAATTGCATGGCCGTTATTAGGCCACGTGTTAGCAGATAAAGTGATGGCATCCGTCATTAATAAGTCATTGGCAACAAATGCGTTTAAGATGATGGCATCCATAATTAATAAGTTATTGGCAAAAGATAACAAAAGACACGAAAGTGGACAAATGCAGATACTCCCAAGCAGCAAGCTGGCGTCTTATTGACGAAAATTGTCGTATATTTTATTTGAAAATTAAAATAGGAAAAAACTCATTACTGCATGCAATTTCCTTGCAATGTAAAGTACCATCTCTCAGGACACTGTCCAACTTGGAGATGCAGATTTTTACACTACCCGAAGATATTTCTTTCAAAGCTAAGTGAGATCACCTACCGCAGACCGCTCTCGGATTATTATTGTCTAATGGGTATCGGTTTAGACGATAAAAAACGAAGATATTGCAGAAACGTAGTAGTTTATTGTCCATTACGCCATCTATCGGTATGTCAAAAAAACTATTAAATATATATAATATTTTTTATTACCACGTCTTCAAAACTTTTAATAAAGTTTTAAACAAAATGTTTACAGCTCCTAACAGTCTACTTGAATATCTTGCCTTCTCGACTAGCCATCACCAATTAATCACACAACACACACTTATTAGGTAATGAATACATTTAATTATGTCTATTAAAAAACTCTAGAAAACCACGTAGAAAACAAATGCACAAAGCCGTCACCTTCGGTCGAAATTAACGTAGCTAATTTTACCATCATTTTATTTTTATTCGCTCCAAAATACATAATAAACATTTTGTTTGACCTAATTTTTATTTGCATGATTTTTTAACAATAAAATGTTATAGAAAAGGCCATTTCCTTTAAATTATGTAAAAAAACATAAAATAATATTGTTTAGCTGCCATTATAAATAAAACAGATCAAAAAATTGCTTTAATGTTAGTTAAATACCAATGTTAATAATATGGTTTAAAAGTATGAATATGCGTTGAAGGTTTGCCTTCAAAAATCCAATATTTATTTGCCTGCAACAAAAACGCGTGCTTTATTTAATCAGGATTGGTATACCGCCATTTTTGTATGCAGGCCGGCAATTCGCCTGCATGTAAAATTTATTGGCAATTAAGTGTTTATTTAGGGTTGACTTTTTAATGCTTATAAGATGTTCGCATAATATTGCCACCAATTGCCAATGCTTTTACCATCAATGCCAATATGAAAAATGTACATTGCCGGCAAATAGTGTTTGCTGGGATGGTAATGTAAAAAACATTTAACATCTGAATTAAGTGATATGCCGCAAATCGTACTTTTTAAAAACAAAAATAGTTAAGAAAAGTTATAAATATCAAATTACAGTTTAAGGTTGGTATTATGACTTTCTTATCAAAAATTTTACTTAGAAACTAATAATAAAATTTAAACTGTTAAATTTTATTAAGGAAAGTACGTGTTGCTGCATATCACGTAACCCATGAAAGTTTCACAGTCCCGCCACACATGCAATTGTTCATATCAAAGCGCTGCCGAGACGTCGCCTTGGAGTTTAGAGTGTGTAGCTGTCCCGGTAAGCTCCGTCTGTTTACACGCTGCCTAAATAAATTTTTAGTCTGTACGGGTTACGGGATGCAAGGAACAACCGTTTTCGGATATCCTTGAGCGTATTCGCGCTGATAGCGAAGTGACATTATTATAGGTTTTTTTACGGTGACCCATATGTTTTTTTACATAACTATGTTAATTAGCTTAAGCACAAAACAATTATTTGCTGATTAATTTTTTTTGAATAAAAAGTTAGCAGTAGTGCCGTCCTAATTTGTATCTAATGCAATGATAATTTTTAACTATTATTAACTTTGTTTTACAAGAATCTTGGGTAGAACTCAAAGGTATAATAAAAATTTTAGTATTATATTAAAAAGAAAGTAAGTTGTTTTGCATATCACGTAACCTAGATGTGTAATTGTTTCTTTTTAATTACCATGCCGATCAGCTATCAGTTCTAGAAAACACAAATTTATACTAGTTTAATTTAATGTAAATCATATTTTTTAAGGTAAAAAAACAAGCAATTGTGTCAACTTAATTTTGAACACCATTTAGAAGTCAGTTTATGTGCAAAATAATTTATTTACCTCTGTTTAAGCAATGAAGAAAAGTTACCACTTTTTTGAATATATTTTCCTCACATAACTTTGACAAAAGAACGGTTCCAAATTTAAACGAAATAAAACATAAAAGCTGGCCCATATTAAAATATGATTGGAAAAAATCAACCCTTTGTTTTAAGACATAATATTAAAGAGAAGATTAATTTTAGTTTTTAAATATTTAAGTTGTTTTAAAGCATCTTGCGGATTTACTGATCAAGTAAAAATTTGCTAATATTTTTTAATGAGTAATTTTTTCGACACATACTTTTATAACTTTAGATTTTTTCCCACTTTACCTCAATGAGTGCCCCCAAGGCGTTGGCCCACCAGGCATTTGCCTAGTTGTCCGTTGGCTCGGTGGCCCGGTGCGACCTGAACTCAAGAAAAAGAATATTCTGTTTATTCAATTCATAAAGGAGAGTCAACATGCACATTAAAATCTAATGATTAATTTTTATGCTTTAATTTTGTTATTGTAAAATGCAAACGCTTTTTACCTCTCCCACCATCTTTCGCGGCTTTACTTTGGTTGGAAAGTCGTGCTGTATAATAAAAATCATTATTGTGCGGTCGCCATATTGTCAATAAAAAACTATATTTTCTATCTAAATTAGATCAGTAGTTTGTTTCCCCAAGGATCATAAAATATTTAAATAAGGATTATAAAAAGACACTGGGTAAATACGCAGAAAATATTCTTTCTAGGGATGTTGATAGTGAGGTTGGCTCAGATGCTAAATACAGTATGTCTACGTAAGTTATTTTTCACGAAAATGTTATTCTTTATAAAAAAGTTTACCCAAGATTAGTGAAACTATAATTATTGTCTTTGCTAAGATACAATTATCAGACATCAAATTGTGTCAGTCACCTACGAGGTTTGGCCAAAATTGTAAATTTTGCTCAAGAGTAAAATACCTGTATTTTTGCTAATATTGCAAATTGTTATAAAGAAAAGATGTTTAGAATTAAAAATTAGATTTAAATATGCAATTTTGTATATTTAGAAAAAAATGGAATATTTTTTCTGCTTAAATTGAGAAAATTTAGGTTTGTCCAGGGTGGCGCCTTTTGTTGACCTGGCAGGGTATAGCGAAAACTAAAGGAGATAAAACGAATCTGATTGCGCAATTTCGATTTTAATTTTTGAAACAAATTTAATGGCAAAATTAAATCATGGCTTACTTGATTCGTTTTTGGAGATACAAGGTATTTTTCAAATTCTGTAAATTTGACCAGGATCTTGTACCTCGCTTGATTTAGAGATTTTAACCATTATCGCAGAGAAAACATTAAAAATATATATTTTTTTGTAATTTAACAAACCTCGTGGATGACTGAAAAAATTTCTTTAGCGACCATGACACTAACTAGGAAATTTAATTTGAAGAAGCTATGAAAGAAAAAAACTTGCAAATAAACAGAATGGACAAAAAATGGTTACAAACACAAAAGAATTCAATAACTTTTTGGGGAAAAATCGTTTCAAATGGTCCACACGGTCACTACCTTATAAGAACATTCTTTTTTTTTATCTTTGGACAATCCACGAAGGCTGAAAGCCTAAATACTAACGTACCGTGGGTGTCTTAAGCAGGGTAAGGGGAAGTTTGCTATCACGGGAGTAGGTTCCACAATCTAGAAACTCTAGGGATAAAAGAACGAACGAAATGGGAAGTTCGGGGCCTGCAAGAGGAAGGACTTTACTGGATAATTCGTCGGAGCAGAAGCCGTAAAAGTATCTATAGAAGAGCGATAGATCTCCCACAGCTCGACGATGGGCAAGAGAAGGAAGTATTTGAGTAAGTAAAGGATAATTAATAAGACGAACAGTCCTTCTTTGAATGACATCAAGAATGCTGAGGGTTGTAGGGGATGCCATTCCCTAGACATGAGAACAATATTCCAGAGAGGGTCGAATTTGGGACACATACAAAGTGTATAAATTGGAAGGGGAAAAATACTTTTTGGCTCGGAAAAGAAATCCAAGCTTTTTTGACAGGCGGTGGCTATAGATAGATTGATCAATTAAAAATTAAAGAGGGTATTTTAAAATTAAAATAGTAAAAACGTCTTGTAAATTAAAAAAATTAAAATCTAGGAGTTGGAAGATTCAATTCAATTTCTGGTGTATATTTGCTTGCGCACATACGTATAATGAAGAGGTTATTTGCCATATATGTCATTTTATTTAATAAATGTGCTGTATTCTTTATTCTTCACAAAAGAGAAAAGTTATAATATTAAAACGAAAAACTAAGAAAATCACAAGAAAACCCAAGCGTAGCGTTTCCACAGAACTAAAAACAATATAGAAATGTAGGTGATATTCTTGCCTAGTGGCGAAATGAATTATTCCTAGAATTTTGGAGAATTTCGCAGCCACGAACATATTGAAATAAAATGGACTTCTGATATTTATGGGATGTTCAAGGAAAAATGGCTGACATATGGTGGCAGTTTTGTAGTGGCAATACGTGGTTTTAGTAATTTCTCTATTAAGTTACTAACGTTTTAATGTTACTACTTGACAAACAAAAGGAAAATATGAATATTTTTTATTGGTTTTACAAAATTACGCAATTAAAAAATATTTGGTATAAAATTATAAAAACACAATGCGTAATTTTGAAAAAAACAAACAAAACCAATACATTTTTTTTTGTCAAGTAGCAATATGTTAGTTACTTAATAGGGAAATTACCAAAATTACGTATTGCTCCCACACGTCAGCCAATATGAGTGATTTATTTCATTTTAGTTCATTTAAAGTTCATTTTATTTTGGTATGTTCGTGTTTGCAGCTGTGTAAACATGAAAAAAAAACGCGACTTATTTGGCCAAAGAGTCGCTCTCGCAATTCGCTTTTTGCGGGTGTATAAACTAGCTTTAACTCGATATTTGGCGAAGATGAGTTATACCTATTGTTAGACAAGGGCAGACCCTATCTATTTATGTTATGACAAACTTGCATATCTTAACTCCTAAACGACAACATAAAATTTTTCATACATAAACGACAACATGGGCCGCATATGACATTATGGGTATTTTAAATTTCAAACAGCAATAAACCCATCTAATTTCTTTTGGTTGGTTGTTCTGTAATTAAACCAATGATTTTGTATAGAAAAAAATCTTTTGCACATTTTTGTTAGGTTCTCATACTTATTCCCCAGAATAATTGTTATTCTGGGGTTATTCTTCAAAGTATTATTTGTGTGCAGTAAAGTATTTAGTCTTCCAATTTTGTTTTATTGGTCTGTCTGGTGTATCTTTGTGCTTTTAAAAAGTGTATCTTATTTCTACGTAGTTTTTCGTTTGTATCAGTAATGATTTTAACCAGTATGTTGTCATCAAAATAAAATTTCAAAAGCTTCCTACTCAGTTTTGGTCCCTTTAGGTTTAGGAAGGTGCAAAATCAGTTTTTTTCCTTGTCCGTGGATATTACAAAATATTTAAAGTGCCTTTTGTAACCACTGCTGACATAAATCACTTTTTGTTGATGTGCTAAAGGTACTTTATCATCACGATTTATTTTTAGTTGGTTCATACACTATTTCGACTGGTTCCACTCCTTTTTCTTTTTGTTTCTCAGGTTTACTTCCAATATCACTTAAATAATTTATTATTATTGTTACAGACTTTCAAAAATGTGATTAGGTTATAGAATTTTAGAGAGTTAGGATCATTTAATTTAGTTTGTTAATTTATTTAAATAATTTACCTTAATTTTTCCAAGTTCTTTCATCACTTTCGAAGGTTTCCGAAAACGCCCGAATTATCCCTTAATAACTTTTATGCCATCATGTACTATGGAATTTTCACGATATTTCTCGAATATTCTAGATCATTCTTTACTCTTCCATCATACTATAAAAAGGGCGACGGGAAACTTCGAGTTAGTCAGTATAAATTCGACTTTTGTGTTGTAAACTTCGAGACATTGACAAGAGTAGATTTTGTCGTTGTTGTAACCATAGTTACGTTCCATTGTTAATAAAGGTATAAAAACGAAGACACGTGTTTTTATACGAGGTGTTTTGGAACATTTGGTGTCGGAAGCGGAACAAGATTACCCGAGGAAGCCGAAGCCGTTAAAGAAGATTGCATGCCTGTAGAAACAAGACAACAAGCAGTTATGGAGGAGTTAAGTGCACTAATTAAACAAATGATGGAAAAACAAGAAACCCTGAAGAAGAACTAAAGAAGGAACTGCAGACCAGCCAAGAATTGTTGAAAGAAGACATTAAGATCAGTCAAGAATCCCTGAAAGAAGACATGAAGAGCAGTCAAGAATCCCTGAAAGAAGACATTAAGATCAGTCAAGAATCCCTGAAAAAAGACATGAAGAGCAGTCAAGAATCCCTGAAAGAAGACCTCAAGAAAGAAATCAAGGCCAATCAAGAGGAAATGAAGAGAAGTCAAGAAGAAATGAAGCGGGAAATTCAAATTATTCAAAAGAATCAAGACAACAAATGGAGAAAATTCAAAAAGACATAAAGAAAAGCCAAGAACAAATGAAGCATGAGCTCAAAGAAAAGATGGTAAACATTCGAGAACACTTAAAGGGAGAATTTCAACAAAGCCAAGATGAAATGAGGCAAGAAATGTTACTTGAACTAAAACTTACAAAGGAAGATGTTAAAGAAGATATGCAAGAAATACAACAGTCGGTTGAAGATAAAGTTTATCAACTTCAAAGCCACATTCAACAAGAAGTACAGCGACAGATAAAAAAATAGTTAATACTGGTGTCGTTGCAGAAAGTGGTAATTCAACTACTGTTATGAAACCACCAACTTTCGATGGAAAGGTACCGTGGGTTACATACCTTCGACAATTCGAGGCTGCTGCCAACGGCACATATTGGAGCCCACCAGAAAAGGCTCGAGCTTTGGTACTTGCCCTCCGAGGAGAAGCCATGGAGGTGTTAAGAAACATCCCCGATGAAAAGCAGTCTGACTATGAATCGATTGTCATGTTCCTAGAGATGAGGTACGGCGAAACCCATCTGCAAGAAGTTTATAAGGCGCAGTTACAAGGACGAAGACAGAAGTACAATGAAAGTCTTCAAGAGTACGAAGCGGACATTGTACGTCTAGTTAATTTAACATATCCATCGTACCCGGAAGAAATTAAGCAAGAACTGGCGGTAGGCAGTTTCATTGAAGGGCTGCGCGATCCGGATATGAACCAAGCATTAAGAATGGCCAGATTGAAGAAAATATCAGAAGCTCTTGCCTACGCGCTTCAGTTCGAAACAGCCAAACAAACGTCTAGGAGTCAGACAAGAATAAGAAGAATAAACTTTGTACCAGAAGAAGACAATTCAAATAAAGATTTTGCAAGAGTAATGAAGGAGTTGCAAGAAATTTTCCTTAAGAAGCAAACAGAAGAAGACAACAGTATGACATTTAGAAGAAGAAATACTATCCGCTGTTGGAAGTGTGGTAAAGAGGGGCATCTACAGAGAAATTGTACCAGATTCAATGCCCCTACTAGTAGTCCGGAAAACTCCCAGTAGTCAGCTTCAAGGGGCGAAAGCTGGCTAGGTGCTACCAAGCCCCACCAACAACAACTATTAGAGTATCCCGGCTGCAGAACAATGGCTCCAGCTTGGTAGTACCTGGAAATGTATGCGGTCGGGAATGTGAGATGGTACTAGATACTGGTTCTACACATACCATCGTGAAGCCGAACATCGTAGCTCATTGTAAAATATTCCGCCCTGAGAAGAATTACATCTTGGAAACTGCTAATGGAGAAGTTTTACCAATAAAAGGCATACATGAAGCCAGAATAACCCTAGGGACAACAACATTCATACAAGTCGTGTTTGTTGCCGACATCATGGACGAAGTTATTCTTGGCCTAGACATTATGGAAAATCAGAAGTTTATACTAGACCTTCCACAACGGGTACTACGAACCAATAAAGAAGAGATTGTAATGAGACTACCACGAAGCAGTGAAACATCGATTCGAGAAGTAGTCCTCACGGAAGATGTTATTCTACCGCCAAACTCAGAAAGCATCATACAAGCAAGGTTTGAAGATTCAGAAGAAGGTGAAATCGTGTTAGTCGAACCATTAGAAAATTGTCCCTTATACTCTAAAGGAATTCTACCAGCAAGAACTCTGGCGCAAATCAAAGAAAATATGGTATTTGTCAGAATGATGAACCTGAAAGATTTCCCTCAACAGGTCAAAATGGGTGACAAAGTCGGTACCTGTCAACCTGCTGCTATGATAGTTACCCATCCATGTACCACACCTGCAGGAGTCTCCACACGTAAACTACCTGAGGCTCTACAAGACCTGGTGATTTCATCAAAATCCTTGTTAGACCCAGTCCAAGTATCAATGCTGGAAGAACTTTTAAGAAGAAATCAAGATGTTTTCTCTTTATCCGAAAAAGATTTGGGTAAAACCAGTGTAGTTCAACATCGAATAAACACTGGAGACGCATCACCGATAAAACAACCACCCAGAAGAATTCCTTTAGCCAAGAAAGAAGAAGTTGAAACGTTACTTGAGGACATGCAAAATCAAGGCATCATAGAACCATCCCAGAGCCCATGGTCATCTCCAGTAGTCCTAGTCAGGAAGAAAGATGGTTCTACCAGATTTTGTGTTGACTTTAGAAGACTGAATGACGTCACGAAGAAAGACAGTTTTCCACTACCAAGAATAGACGATACCCTAGATACACTCACCGGATCAAAATGGTTTTCGACATTAGATCTAAAAAGTGGTTATTGGCAAGTAGAACTTCATCCGGAAGATAAGGAAAAATCTGCTTTTTCAACTGGAAACGGACTGTGGCAGTTTAATGTTATGCCATTTGGTTTATGCAATGCCCCCGCTACTTTTGAACGTTTGATGGAGTTGACATTACGGGGACTAACTTGGAAAACCTGCTTAGTATATCTAGACGACATTATAATTCTTGGAAAAACATTTGACGACCACTTGAAAAATGTTGAAGAAGTTTTTCAGAAGCTTAGATCCGCCCAGCTGAAGCTTAGTCCAAAGAAATGTCACCTTTTCCAGAAAGAAGTAAAGTACCTAGGGCATATAATTACCGAAGAAGGAGTAAAAACTGATCCAGAGAAGACTGAAGCTATCCAGAACTGGCCTGTACCAAAGAACAAGCATGAAATTAGAAGTTTTCTGGGATTGTGTACCTATTACAGACGGTTCATACATGGGTTTGCTGATATTGCAAGACCATTACATCGTCTTACGGAAAACAACAACAACTACGAATGGACTGAAGATTGCCAAGCAGCTTTTGTACACCTAAAGAAAGCCCTGTGCAATCCCCCGGTGTTGTCATATCCACAACCAAATCAAACATTTATTGTGGACACTGATGCGAGCAACACTGCTATTGGTGGAATTTTGTCACAGATGCAAGATGGCCAAGAAAAAGTAATAGCCTATTTTAGCAAAGTCCTTTCCAAACCTGAACGAAATTATTGTGTCACCAGAAAAGAACTTTTGGCTATTGTTAAATCCCTAGAGCATTTTCATAAATACCTGTATGGCCAGAAATTCCACCTAAGAACGGACCATGCATCACTTAAATGGTTGCTTCAGTTCAAGAACCCTGAAGGTCAGATAGCACGATGGCTACAACGCATTCAAGAATATGATTTCAAAATTGAACATCGAAGGGGACTGAACCATAAGAATGCTGACGCTTTATCAAGACGACCTTGCCCGGATGATTGTAAACACTGCAGCAGACGAGAAGAACATGAAGATCCTGATGAATTTCACTGCCGAAGAACACGTCTCCAGTGCTCTCAAGAATGGGATCCTAAGATCTTGGCCAAAGAACAACTAGAAGATCCCGATCTTGGAGACATTATCAAACTTAAGACAGAGAATTTGGAAAGACCACCATATCAGAAAATAGCCTCCAAGTCTCCAAGACATAAAGGGTACTGGGCCATATGGGACTCTTTGATTATTAAAGATGGCCTATTACAAAGGGTCTGGGAAAGTTCTGACGGCAAAACCCGTAAACATCAGATAATCCTACCAACCAAAAGGATTCCTGAAGTATTGCAAGCCTTGCATAATGGTGTAGGAGGTGGCCATTTCGGAGTTATGAAGACTCTTGAAAAGGTTCGAGAAAGGTTCTACTGGCTGGGAAGCCGTGCAGACGTAAAAGACTGGTGCAGAAGGTGTAAGGACTGCGCTTCCAGCAAGGGACCCAAAACACGAAGCCATGGCAAGATGAAGCAATACAATGTAGGGGCACCTTTTGAAAGAATTGCCATAGACATAGCAGGGCCATTTCCAGTTAGTAAATCAGGGAATCGCTATATCTTGGTAGCGATGGATTACTTCAGTAAATGGCCAGAAGTCTACCCAATCCCAAATCAAGAAGCTATAACTGTTGCCGATGTATTATTTTAACAATGGATTTGTCGCTATGGAGTTCCTAGAGAAATACATTCCGATCAAGGCAGAAACTTTGAGTCCGATCTTTTCAAGAACCTTTGTAATCTCCTGGGAATCCATAAAACAAGAACAACACCTCTTCATCCCCAGTCCGATGGTATGGTAGAGCGGTTTAACAGAACACTTGATAACTACCTGAAAATTAAACTAAATAACCAACAAAGTGACTGGGATAATTATATACAGCCGTTTTTATTAGCATACCGCTCCGCAATTCACGAAACTACTGGCGAAACACCTGCTAAAATCATTTTCGGAGCGGAAATATGCCTTCCAGTTGACTTGCTTACAGGACGACCTTCCACCAATGAAGAACCAGCAGAAGACTATGTAAGTCAACTAAGTAAACAGCTACAGAGGATACATGAAGAGGTGCGTACCAAGTTACAAAAAGGAAGTGACCGTATGAAATCCCGTTATGACTTAAAAGCTAACCATCAGGGATTTGTCGTCGGTGAAAAAGTTTGGTTATACAATCCAAGAAGAACCAAGGGGCGTTCACCGAAACTACAGAAGTCATGGGAGGGACCATATAAAGTGGTGACACGGCTTAATGATCTGGTGTACCGTATACAGAAGAGTCCACAGGCAAAGATGAAAGTAGTACATCTAGAAAGGCTAAGCCGTTATCAAGACAGTGAAGATACTTGATCGAGACGATCAAAACTTGGAAGGGGGCAATGTTACAGACTTTCAAAAATGTGATTAGGTTATAGAATTTTAGAGAGTTAGGATCATTTAATTTAGTTTGTTAATTTATTTAAATAATTTACCTTAATTTTTCCAAGTTCTTTCATCACTTTCGAAGGTTTCCGAAAACGCCCGAATTATCCCTTAATAACTTTTATGCCATCATGTACTATGGAATTTTCACGATATTTCTCGAATATTCTAGATCATTCTTTACTCTTCCATCATACTATAAAAGGGCGACGGGAAACTTCGAGTTAGTCAGTATAAATTCGACTTTTGTGTTGTAAACTTCGAGACATTGACAAGAGTAGATTTTGTCGTTGTTGTAACCATAGTTACGTTCCATTGTTAATAAAGGTATAAAAACGAAGACACGTGTTTTTATACGAGGTGTTTTGGAACATTATTATCAATATCCTTATCTTATTACTTTCTTTAAAATCTTTTAACTTCAATATGTTTTTTTGTTACGTAAACAACACGGATTGCCGGAGACCCCAAACACCTATATTTCAGGCAATAAACTTTTGCGTCATACGTTATTTGCTGTGGTAATAGTAACAGCCAAGCTACAAAGGTAGGCGTAGCAGCAATATTATAAGATAACTTTAATAAAATAAAAATAATAAAATAATATTCGTTGAGGTAACGGGCGACCCCGTGTTGTCGTTTAAGGGTAAATATTACACCGTTTATAATTTATGGAACTATAACAGTCGGGTTTATCCTAGATTATCCATAAACAAATTTTTACGTAAAGGCCCAAGTTGACATTGGCCTTTATGCCATAACCATAATATGTTTCAAGTGCGTTTTTTTGTTTGGGGAAGGGTATAGAGACAGACAAAAGTAGTTTTAAAAGCATCACTTATTTGTTTCGCAAAATTCTTTAAATAAAAAATAATAAAAATAAATACAAGAAAAGTTTATAAAATCGCTCACCTTTTTATTTCAAAGACACACAGTACCGGATCAAGAGTGAAGCCGTGAAGCGACCGTTTTAGCACTGGGTTTGAAGGGGCGCAAAATTAGGGTAACAAGAAAATAAGTATGGTGTTCCTAAATTGTTGAGTAGTGGCTAAATCAAAAATATGGATAGAATGGGGCGCAAAATGAAGAAATGGACTTTTCTTTTTGCTTTCCAATTTTTTGGGACAAAAGTTTTTTTCCTTCATCAAGTCAGATCAAGAGGGCGCAAAATGTGTTCTTTATTTTACTAAAAAAATGGCCTTGATCCGGCACTGAAGACATATTGATTACTTATAATAGAATAAATAGAAGTACAAGACAAATACAAAGTCTTGGTCTCAGTTGACTGAGACCAAGACTTGTGTTTGTCTTATACTCTTATTTATAATAAAGGGTGCTGTTTGGTTTAATGTACAAACGTAAACTTTTAACTATTTTACCGAAAGGGCCTATCTTATACTGCGTATAAGCAATATTTAAAGTATATCGGCCAGTAAAGCAACAACAAAGGAAGTAAAATTAGGTATTAGTTTAGTTAGACCATCCCCTTTCCACTTATTGTCCATGAACGACTTCATTTAGCTTATTCTGTATGCTATGTTATTGTTATTAAAACAAAACAAGGATAACTTAAAAAATATAGTATGAGTAGACCATGGGGCACTTTAACGAGACAGAATCTGTCATCTGTCAAATGTCATCTGTCACCTGTCATATGTCAAAATCTCTGACGTCATATTTAGGAATCTTGCGCAACGCGTTATTTTGGGCGTGGTCAATCTGTCAAACGTCATCTGTCATCTGTCAAATGTCATCTGTCACCTGTCATATGTCAAAAATCTGACGTCATTTAAAATTTAGGAATCTTGCGCAACTCCATATTTAGGGCGTGGTCAATCTGTCAAAAGTCATCTGTCACCTGTCAAATATCACGTGTCTTAGAAAATGGCGCCTGTCAGCTGTCACCTGTCATATTTCGCGAATCACGTGGTGTCTGCTTACGTGTATGAGATAAGGCATTACGCATGCGCGAAAAATAATGTCAATATAACCTAGAAATAAGGCGTTGATTGAAATGACATAACCTAAATTTATACGGATAAGCCTAGGGCTCCGGGACCCACGTTTAGGGCTCAGGGCTTTACGTCTAAGCCCTGGGGGCCCCATGATTGTAAGTTAGCTTCATACGTCATATACTTAAACTAGCCAACATAACCTCAAACTTATCTTAGCGTCTTACGCATGACATAACCTAGAAATAGGGTATATTATTGATTGACATTAGTTGCAGACACGTGGTTTATTAAATATATAGACAAAATGGTGAAGGTGAAAAATTATTAGGGCCTTAACAGTTTTTAACGTATATTTCGGTTTCTAGTAGACCGATTTTAGTTGTTCTTTTTGCTAATAATTTAATTTTTATAAATCTACAAATATTAATACTAAAATTTTTAATAATTATGTTATTTGAGTGTAAATAGGGCCTTAACAGTTTTTAACGTATATCTTGGCTTCTAGTGGTTTGATTTTAGTCATTCTTGTTTTAAACAATTATTTTTAATAAATATATTAACACTAATTTTTTAAATAAATATGTTATTTGAGAGTAAATAGGGCCTTAACAGTTTTTAACGTATATTTCGCTTTCTAGTAGACCGATTTTAGTTGTTCTTTTTGCTAATAATTTAATTTTTATAAATCTACAAATATTAATACTAAAATTTTTAATAATCATGTTATTTGAGAGTAAATAGGGCCTTAACAGTTTTTAACGTATATCTTGGCTTCTAGTGGTTTGCTTTTTAGTCATTCTTTTCTTTTAAACAATTATTTTTTAATAAATATATTAACACTAATTTTTTAAATAAATATGTTATTTGAGAGTAAATGGGACCTTAACAGTTTTTAACGTATATTTCGGTTCCTAGTAGATCGATTTTAGTTGTTCTTTTTGCTAATAATTTAATTTTTATAAATCCACAAATATTAATACTAAAATTTTTAATAATTATGTTATTTGAGTGTAAATAGGGCCTTAACAGTTTTTAACGTATATCTTGGCTTCTAGTGGTTTGATTTTAGTCATTCTTTTTTTTAAACAATTATTTTTAATAAATATATTAACACTAATTTTTTAAATAAATATGTTATTTGAGAGTAAATAGGGCCTTAACAGTTTTTAACGTATATTTCGGTTTCTAGTAGACCGATTTTAGTTGTTCTTTTTGCTAATAATTTAATTTTTTATAAATGTACAAATATTAATACTAAAATTTTTAATAATTATGTTATTTGAGTGTAAATAGGGCCTTAACAATTTTTAACGTATATCTTGGCTTCTAGTGGTTTGATTTTAGTCATTCTTTTTTTTAAACAATTATTTTAAATAAATATATTAACACTAATTTTTAATTAAATATGTTATTTAAGGGGAAAAAATTATTAGGGCCTTAACAATTTTAACGTATATTTCGGTTTCTAGTAGACCGATTTTAGTTGTTCTTTTTGCT
Source organism: Listronotus bonariensis (assembly GCA_014170235.1). Taxonomy (NCBI): domain Eukaryota; kingdom Metazoa; phylum Arthropoda; class Insecta; order Coleoptera; family Curculionidae; genus Listronotus; species Listronotus bonariensis. The sequence goes on from JACEGR010003697.1 coordinate 26,941, forward strand.
AATAATTTAATTTTTATAAATCTACAAATATTAGTACTGAAGTTTTTAATAATTGTTATTTGAGTGTAAATAGGGCCTTAACAGTTTTTAACGTATATTTCGCTTTCTAGTAGACCGATTTTAGTTGTTCTTTTTGCTAATAATTTAATTTTTTATAAATCTACAAATATTAATACTAAAATTTTTAATAATTATGTTATTTGAGTGTAAATAGGGCCTTAACAGTTTTTAACGTATATCTTGGCTTCTAGTGGTTTGATTTTAGTCATTCTTTTTTAAACAATTATTTTAAATAAATATATTAACACTAATTTTTAATTAAATATGTTATTTAAGGGAGAAAAATTATTAGGGCCTTAACAGTTTTAACGTATATTTCGGTTTCTAGTAGGCCGATTTTAGTTGTTCTTTTGCTAATAATTTAATTTTTATAAATCTACAAATATTAGTACTGAAATTTTTAATAATTGTTATTTGAGTGTAAATAGGGCCTTAACAGTTTTAACGTATATCTTGGCTTCTAGTGGTTTGATTTTAGTCATTCTTTTTTTAAACTATTATTTTTAATAAATATATTAACACTAATTTTTTAAATAAATATGTTATTTGAGAGTAAATAGGGCTTAAACAGATAACCTCAAAGTTCCTACACAGCCGTTATTATGATTGACAGACAAGTTATTAAAAAAAAATCAACACATTCGAGGAAACATATTTAAAAATAAATATGTTTTTCTAAAATACGGCACTGTTTTTCTTAATACGGCACTGTTTTTCTAAAATACGGCACTGTTTTTCTAAAATACGGCATTGTTTTTCTAAAATACGGCACTGTTTTTCTAAAATACAGCACTGTTTTTCTAAAATATAGCACTGTTTTTCCAAAATACGGCACTGTTTTTCTAAAATACGGCACTGTTTGTTTAAAATAAGGCACTGTTTTTCTAAAATACGGCACTGTTTTTCTAAATACGGCACCGTTTTTCTAAAATACGGCACTGTTTTTCTAAAATACGGCACCGTTTTCTAAAATACGGCACCGTTTTCTAAAATACGGCACTGTTTTTCTAAATACGGCACCGTTTTTCTAAAATACGGCACTGTTTTTCTAAAATACGGCACCGTTTTCTAAAATACGGCACCGTTTTCTAAAATACAGCACTGTTTTTCTAAAATACGGCACCGTTTTTCTAAATCCGGCACTGTTTTTCTAAAATACAGCACTGTTTTTCCAAAATGCGGCACTGTTTTTCTAAAATACGGCATTGTTTTTCTAAAATACGGCACTGTTTTTCTAAAATACAGCACTGTTTTTCTAAAATATAGCACTGTTTTTCCAAAATACGGCACTGTTTTTCTAAAATACGGCACTGTTTGTTTAAAATAAGGCACTGTTTTTCTAAAATACGGCACTGTTTTTCTAAATACGGCACCGTTTTTCTAAAATACGGCACTGTTTTTCTAAAATACGGCACCGTTTTCTAAAATACGGCACCGTTTTCTAAAATACGGCACTGTTTTTCTAAATACGGCACCGTTTTTCTAAAATACGGCACTGTTTTTCTAAAATACGGCACCGTTTTCTAAAATACGGCACCGTTTTCTAAAATACAGCACTGTTTTTCTAAAATACGGCACCGTTTTTCTAAATCCGGCACTGTTTTTCTAAAATACAGCACTGTTTTTCCAAAATGCGGCACTGTTTTTCTAAAATACGGCACTGTTTTTCTATGTGTGCGGGGCCCCAGGGCTTAGGGCTCTAAATGTTAAAAACACCACGCACTTCCGAAATTTGGGTTAAGTTTATTTTGGCGATTAGTTGCTTCAAAGTTAACAACTACCAAGTAGACAATTTAAAAAGGATACGAATACAATAAATATTTAAAAAAGGTCTAGACAAAAAAAAAACATATTTTAATACTCGTACATGTTGCTAGCAAAATTTGTAAAAATTGCTGAATATGTTGAAAAATACCACCCTCTTATGGAATTTAGGTTAGGTGTGTTTTGACGCGTGCGTATTTTAGAAAAACAGTGCCGTATTTAGAAAAACGGTGCCGTATTTTAGAAAAACAGTGCTGTATTTTAGAAAACGGTGCCGTATTTTGGAAAACGGTGCCGTATTTTAGAAAAACAGTGCCATATTTTAAAAAAACGGTGCCATATTTAGAAAAACAGTGCCGTATTTTAGAAAACGGTGCCGTATTTTAGAAAACGGTGCCGTATTTTAGAAAAACAGTGCCGTATTTTAGAAAAACGGTGCCGTATTTCAGAAAAACAGTGCCGTATTTTAGAAAAGCAGTGCCATATTTTAGAAAAACAGTGCCGTATTTTAGAAAAACAGTGCCGTATTTTAGAAAAACAGTGCCGTATTTAGAAAAACAGTGCCGTATTTTAGAAAAAATATTTATATTTAAATATGTTTCCTCGAATTTGTTGATTTTTTTTTAATAACTTGTCTGTCAATCATAACAACGGCTGTGTAAGAACTTTGAGGTTATCTGTTTAAGCCCTATTTACTCTCAAATAACATATTTATTTAAAAAATTAGTGTTAATATATTTATTAAAAATAATTGTTTAAAAAAAAGAATGACTAAAATTAAACCACTAGAAGCCAAGATATACGTTAAAACTGTTAAGGCCCTATTTACACTCAAATAACAATTATTAAAAATTTTAGTACTAATATTTGTAGATTTATAAAAATTAAATTATTAGCAAAAAGAACAACTAAAATCGGTCTACTAGAAACCGAAATATACGTTAAAACTGTTAAGGCCCTAATAATTTTTCACCCTTAAATAACATATTTAATTAAAAATTAGTGTTATTATATTTATTTAAAATAATTGTTTAAAAGATCTGGCAGAGACGTGTAAACCATTGTTACTGTTAGCTCCAGAAAATAAAACCGATTTACCCAGAATAACTCCAAAATAAATCGCAAGGACTGACTGACTGACTACTAATACCCAGAAAATAACGCTTTAAACTGTAAGTACACCAAGATTTAGTCAAATAAACATCAAATTAGGGAAATCAACAAATCAGTCCACGACATAGGCGCGCGCAATCTAGGCTATTCTCTCAGAGCCGCTGCCGACTCAACGAGGCACGCGACCTGGAGCTCAGGACCGTAATAGAAATAACCAAAGATTTTATGTCGAATAAAAATAAATCGACGCATAATGAATAATACCTCTGACGGTCCGTCCAATGGCAACGGACAAATTAATAATAATATAAGTACCAATCATAGTAGTAATCCCACTGCAAAGTCATATGCGTCAATATTAACTCCAAAGAAAGAACAAGCTATCGTTTTTAATGCTTTAGAAGGGGTGAAACTTCTTGAATATATACAAGGTGTTGGATCACAAATAGGTCCTAAAAATATAATTTTTTCATCAAGAATATCAAATAACCGAATATGTATCTACTTAGCAAACAAAAACCTAGTCGACATATTTATAAATGAACAAAAATATATTAAAGTAAACAACGAAATAATCTACGGCAGAAGACTAGTAACACCCTCTGAACGATTAGTGCTATCAAATGTTTGTCCAACCATACCGAATAATATATTACAGTTAGAACTCCAAAAATTAGGACTTAAACTTTTATCTCCAATTTCATACATAAGAATTAACACTCCTGACCCCGAGTATTCCCACATATTAAGTTTCAGACGCCAAGTTTTTATTGCACCGACAGAAAAGACATCATTACAAGAATCCATACTTATTTCTCACGAAGATATTCAATATAGAATATATCTAACTACAGATACACTATGTTACAAGTGCAAACAAACTGGTCATATAGCTGCACAATGCACAACAAACCACAGCGACAGTAATAATTCATTTTCTCAGTCATCCCACTTAGATAATCCAATCACCGAAACTCAAACACAGTCATCAAACACCCAAATAATAAAAATACTAGTAATCTTACGCAACCTCACACTGATACAACCGATCAAATACTGAATAACAGCACACCAATCATCGACACCCCTACTAATAAAAGACTAATTTCAGAAGTTAGTAGCCCAATAATAGAGGAAAATTTAAATCTATTTTCCTCTGTAGAATTTTCAAAACCAACAGAAATGCCTCCTAAAAAGCCGAAGCATGCCAAAACAACAGAACAAAATACCAACATCCCATCGAAAGATGACTATCTGGAACCAGCTAGATCTTTTATTGAAAATTATACACCTCTTTCATTAAACTTTGACCAAGTAACTGATTTCTTTCAAAATGTTCATGGATCACCAGACCCACTTAGTGTTGCCAAAAGATACACTGATAACATACCCGAATTTATACAATTGCTAGCCTTAATTCACCCATTTCTTAAAGAAAGAAACATAAAAACCAGATGCACAAAGATCCGTAAAAGGATACTTAAACAATTAGCCACCGAAGGTAACTTAATGTCAATTGCGTCTGATACTGATAGTGAGTTTTCAAGCCAGTCTTGAGCTTGAAAAAAAAAAAATAAATAAATAAATACGATAAAATGGCTTTTATTTTACAATGGAATATAAATGGTTTCTACACTCATCTAGAAATGCTAAAACATCTTATCTCAGAACAACATCCAAAAATTATTTGCTTACAGGAAACACACTTTAAAGCAAACAAAATAGGAACACTTAAAAACTTCACAACATTTGAAAAGAGTCGCATAAATCAACATGCCTCAGGAGGAGTAGCAATATTTGTCGCTAATAACCTAGAAGTTAATCAAATACCTTTAAACACAACATTAGAAGCCGTGGCGATTAATTTAAAATCTCCAATTAAAATTAATATATGCAACATTTACTTACCTCCAAATTTAGATGTCACTGATGACGATCTAAATAATATCCTACGTCAAGTACCGGAACCCAGACTGATACTCGGAGATTTCAACTGCCATAACGTCGCTTGGGGTTCAAATCACACAACCCCAATAGGTAGAATGTTAACCGATATATTTGACTCATCTAACTTAATACCAATAAATAATGGTGAAGCAACCCATTTTAGCTCACAGTACGGAACCACATCAGTATTAGACATATGTGCATGCGATACAATTTCAGCGCCACAGTTTAGTTTTGAGGTTCATGAGTACTTACATGGAAGCGACCACTTTCCAATAATTATCACAGGTCAAGATACAACAACAGAAACAATTTCGATTCCCAGATGGAAACTTAAAAATCCAAACTGGTCTTTGTTCTCAGAAGTAATCAGTAGGGAGACCAAAAGTTTTCAAATAAATGAGGATATAAATACAACAGTCCAAAACTTCTGTAACTTAATTAAAGACGTAGCTACACGAATAATTGGAAAAACCAGTCACATTAAGTGTAGAACCCCTGTCCCATGGTGGAATAATAACTGTGAAGATGCAATTAAACAATCTAAAAAAGCTTTCAACAGATATAAACAAAAACCAACCCTGGAAAACAAACTACAATTTAAAAAGCAAAGAGCGAAAGCTCGATATATTATAAAAAGAAGTAAGACTGAGTCCTGGCAAACCTATGTTGCAACATTAAAGAGGACTACACCCCTAAATGAGATTTGGAATAAAGTAAGACGGATAAAGGGCATTAATACATATAAAGGCATCACAGCCATAGAAACAGACGAAAAATTACTGACTAAAAATGAAGACATCTGTGAAATTCTTGCCGACACCTATGAAAAAAACTCTAGCGACCAAAACTTAAAACAAGAATTTATACTATACAAAAAAGCAGAAGAGTCAAGGAAACAAAATTTTACCTCCACGAACAATATTGCAGCTTTTCTTAACCAGCCAATTACTTACCCAGAATTAAAAGAAGCCATAATCACAACAAAAGAGTCTGCACCGGGCCCTGATGACATTCCACCTGATTTTTTCAAAAATTTTCCAGAAGATGCCTTAAATATTCTACTAAAAATTTATAATGATGTATGGACTAACAAGAAATTTCCAAGTATATGGAGGGAGGCAATAATTATACCTATATTGAAACCAGGACAATCTAAACTGAATCCCCGCTCATATAGACCTATCTCATTAACATGTTCTATGTGCAAAATACTTGAGAAAATCATCAATGCACGACTCGTTTGGTATTTAGCCTACAGACAACTATTAATTCCAGAACAAAGTGGTTTTTCCAAATATCGTTCGACATATGACAATTTAACCGACTTAGAGTCCGAAGTACATGAAGCACTAGCAAACCACAATAAATGCGCAGCAATTTTTTCGATATCGAAAAAGCATATGATGTAACATGGAGATTTAACATAACCAGAACACTACGTAAATGGGGAGTAGAAGGTCAAATGTTAGCATTTCTTGAAAATTTTTTAAAAGAACGATACTTTAGAGTGAGATCCAATGGTTTTCTTTCACAAAGAAGAAAACAAGAAAATGGAATCCCGCAAGGATCTGTACTTAGCGTCACCCTCTTCCTAGTATCAATAAATAATATTATTGAAAACATCCGAGCCCCAATTAAAACCAGACTGTATGCAGATGACTTAGTTATTTATATAAGTGGAAATACGACTGAAAGACTTCAAATTTATCTACAAAACACTCTTAGCAAATTGGAAGCATGGTCACTAGAGACAGGATTTCAGTTCAACACAACAAAAACCAAGTCAATATTATTCACAAAAAGAACAGACCAAACACAATTGGTCTTGACACTCTATTCCAAACCCATAGAGTCAGTTTCGTACATACGATTTCTGGGAATGATATTGGACTCAACACTTAATTGGAAACAACACATACATAACCTTATTATGCAGTGTCAAAACGCCCTAAATCTACTAAGATGTATAGGTAACCATAGGTGGGGAGCTGACAAGCAAACACTACTAATGCTGTACAAATCTCTTATAAGGTCGAAAATCGACTATGGAGCCATCTGTTACAATTCGGCGAACAAAACTGTTTTAAATATGTTAAATACAATACAGAACAAAGCATTAAGAATTGTCACAGGAGCGTACAGAACAAGCCCAATAGCAAGCATTCAGACAGAAGCATCAGAACCACCAATAAACTTAAGAAGAATGTACCTGAGTCTCAATTATGCTGCCTCCATACTATCTCAGCCCACCAACCCCGCTAAACATCACGTCATTGCGTCCAGATTCCAAACAACTTATCAAAGAACAAAAAGGTTACCAGTTCCATTCTACGAAAGGCTAAATAGATACATTGACCACCTAGATATCCAACTTCCAAAAATAATGCAGATTCAAACTCTAAACATCCCTCCATGGAGCATAGAGATCCCAGAATGCAATACATCACTTACTACATTTTCCAAATCTGAAACACCCCCAGAAATAATAGTAGCCAATTTTCAAAAGCTCTTATCAACAAGCTACGAAAAAATTCCAATAATCTACACGGATGCCTCTAAATCAAACGATGGAGTCGGAGCTGCAGTAGTTACACCAATTGAAACACTATACTTTAAACTACATGACTGGAACTCAATATATACAGGAGAATTGTACGCGATCCAACAAGCACTAGAATATATCAAAAGACAAAATATAACAAAATGTGCCATAGCTACCGATTCTCTTAGCTCAATACAGGGACTTCAACAACTATATCCTAGGCACCCACTCCTACAAACAATAAAAGAGACCCTACACAACATTCAGAATAACCAAAAATCTGTGTACTTTATATGGATACCATCACACATAGGGATAAAGGGAAACGAAAAAGCAGATACAGCAGCTAAGGAAGCCATTTTTCAGCATAATATACGTAACAATGATTTGGTAACAACAAATGACGCTAAAATGTTCTTTAAATATAAAACACATAACGAATGGCAGAATCTTTGGTCAAATCAACATACTAAGCTAAATGAAATTAAGCCTTCAGTTAAACCTTGGAATAACAACAACCTAAGCCGAAAAGACCAAGTAATTCTTAGTAGACTACGAATAGGACATACGAAATTTAGTCATGAATACCTCCTTAAGAAAGAAAATCCACCTATTTGTACAAAATGTGCAAATCGACTAACCGTAAGACACATATTTGAGGAATGTCTAGACCTAACACAGCTGCGACAGAAATATAACCTAAATCATGGAATCACTCAAGCTTTGGGAGAAAATGCTAATATTACGAATATAAAAAAATTTCTAACTGAGATAAACCTAATTAATTGTGTTTAAATATTGTTATTTAAGAATTGTATATACTAGTAGGGGCCTCTAATAACTCTTCGTGGTTGAAACATTTAAATAAAAAAAATAAAAAAATAAAAAAATTGTTTAAAAAAAAGAATGACTAAAATCAAACCACTAGAAGCCAAGATATACGTTAAAAACTGTTAAGGCCCTATTTACACTCAAATAACATAATTATTAAAAATTTTAGTATTAATATTTGTAGATTTATAAAAAATTAAATTATTAGCAAAAAGAACAACTAAAATCGGTCTACTAGAAACCGAAATATACGTTAAAAACTGTTAAGGCCCTATTTACACTCAAATAACATGATTATTAAAAATTTTAGTATTAATATTTGTAGATTTATAAAAATTAAATTATTAGCAAAAGAACAACTAAAATCGGTCTACTAGAAAGCGAAATATACGTTAAAAACTGTTAAGGCCCTATTTACTCTCAAATCACATATTTATTTAAAAAATTAGTGTTAATATATTTATTAAAAATAATTGTTTAACAAAGAATGACTAAAATCATACCCCTAGAAGCCAAGATATACGTTAAAAACTGTTAAGGCCCTATTTACACTCAAATAACATAATTATTAAAAAATTTAGTATTAATATTTGTAGATTTATAAAAATTAAATTATTAGCAAAAAAGAACAACTAAAATCGATCTACTAGAAACCGAAATATACGTTAAAAACTGTTAAGGCCCCATTTACTCTCAAATAACATATTTATTTAAAAAATTAGTGCTAATATATTTATTAAAAAATAATTGTTTAAAAAAAAAGAATGACTAAAAATCAAACCACTAGAAGCCAAGATATACGTTAAAAACTGTTAAGGCCCTATTTACTCTCAAATAACATGATTATTAAAAATTTTAGTATTAATATTTGTAGATTTATAAAAATTAAATTATTAGCAAAAAGAACAACTAAAATCGGTCTACTAGAAAGCGAAATATACGTTAAAAACTGTTAAGGCCCTATTTACTCTCAAATAACATATTTATTTAAAAAATTAGTGTTAATATATTTTTTAAAAATAATTGTTTAAAAAAAGAATGACTAAAATCAAACCATTAGAAGCCAAGATATACGTTAAAAACTGTTAAGGCCCTATTTACACTCAAACAACATAATTATTAAAAATTTTAGTATTAATATTTGTAGATTTATAAAAATTAAATTATGAGCAAAAAGAACAACTAAAATCGGTCTACTATAAACCGAAATATACGTTAAAAACTGTTAAGGCCCTAATAATTTTTCACCTTCACCATTTTGTCTATATATTTAATAAACCACGTGTCTGCAACTAATGTCAGTCAATAATATACCCTATTTCTAGGTTATGTCATGCGTAAGACGCTAAGATAAGTTTGAGGTTATGTTGGCTAGTTTAAGTATATGACGTATGAAGCTAACTTACAATCATGGGGCCCCCCAGGGCTTAGACGTAAAGCCCTGAGCCCTAAACGTGGGTCCCGGAGCCCTAGGCTTATCCGTATAAATTTAGGTTATGTCATTTCAATCAACGCCTTATTTCTAGGTTATATTGACATTATTTTTCGCGCATGCGTAATGCCTTATCTCATACACGTAAGCAGACACCACGTGATTCGCGAAATATGACAGGTGACAGCTGACAGGCGCCATTTTCTAAGTCACGTGATATTTGACAGGTGACAGATGACTTTTGACAGATTAACCACGCCCTAAATATGGAGTTGCGCAAGATTCCTAAATTTTAAATGACGTCAGATTTTTGACATATGACAGGTGACAGATGACATTTGACAGATGACAGATGACGTTTGACAGATTGACCACGCCCAAAATAACGCGTTGCGCAAGATTCCTAAATATGACGTCAGAAATTTTGACATATGACAGGTGACAGATGACATTTGACAGATGACAGATTCTGTCTCGTTAAAGTGCCCCATAGTCAACTACATTATGATCCTATATTGATTTGTTTATGTCACTGTAACAAAAATATTTTAAATAAGATGCAAGTGTCCGCGGTAAAGCCAAAATAATGACTCTATATTTCTTTAATGGGCTCTCCTAAAAATTTTTAAAAACTATGATAGACCCTTTTGTAATAACAGCAAAGATATAATAAACATGTTAATGTGTTTTTGCGCACTTTCGATTTTTTAAGTTTTTTTCAGACAATACAAACTTAGGACCGCAAATTATTTGTTTTGTTGTAATTTAAAGGTGTTATCAAAAGTTTTAAGTGAGCAGAAATAAATTAAGGGACAAAGCTAAATTTATATTTTCCTAATTTAAAGGAAAATGCCAAAAAAAAACTATTTATTGAAGTTATGGCAAAATTAGCCCTTTACTACTATTAATAGTACATCGAATTAACAATAAAATTAAGCACAGAATATTAAGGGTATATTTCAAAAAAGCATTTTATTTTTAAATTTTAACACTGTCTCATTTGCGAAATATTTGCAGAGCCATATTTGAATAAACATTTTGTATTAATATTACTAAAAAAATATTTCGTTAAATTTAATGCATATTTTTATTTAACACATGATATATTTAAACAGATTTAGGCAATTATTGCTTTTTAACGAAGCTGTATTAATTCAACCTTGACCAATGCAATAACTTCCTTATAAAACAACCACACCCATATAACACAAAATTAATAAGAAAACCGGTCATTCTTGGTATTTAAGAAGTAAATACCTTATTAATTCGTTTTTTTTATCTTTTAATGTTCCAAAAAAGTAATCTACAATTGATAAGCAATCACAAAATATTTCCTGGTGTAAAAAGGTAATAGCTACTACCAGTGTCGCCTGTTTGATTTGGCGCCCTTCTTCCAATAAAATAATAATTCTTAAAAACAACTTCTATTTACAACAAAAACACACACACAAGCTAGTAAGCGCCAATCAGATTGTACAAATACATCTGGTTACCATTGGGCAACCTGTCATCTGACTAAATAATAATATCCGATTGGCGCTGACTAGTTTGTGATTTCTCTACGAACTATTAATAGCGCAAAAATTATAAAAAAGTAGTATTGTTTTGTAATTTTAGATGCCAACTTTATAAGAAAACCGACTGACTGGTTAATTTTTTTTTTTGTTTCTTTTCATAACAAAAATTAAAAATAATTTTAAGAAATGTACCAATTGATATTTTATTTTGCTAAGAAAATTCTCCGCCAAACACAAATCTGACTGCTGCTACAGAAAAACAAACAGAAGAAAAGTTATTATTCGCCTGGCAAGAATGACATCTAGCTCCCAAAATATCAGATTTTTAAAATTTAGGTATATAGCCAAGTATGGTAAGGTACAAAACCTGGTAGATATTTAAGAATATAAGAATATAGGTGCCCTAGAATTATATATAGGTAGTTAATGGTTAATTTAAGCAGGTCCTGTATACGTTAAACGGAGCAAAAATGTTTTATGCAAGATCCAAAGAAGTATATTAAAATTATTTCTTAGTCTCATAAGTCCCATTACACATGAGACGTATAAACGCCCTATGTCCTACGCCTCACAAATAGTTAGGCATTGAAGGTAATGTACCTTAACGCCTACGCGCCGCAATGCAAAACTTTTTGTCAGGCGTAGTAAAGTAATTACAAGTAGTTTCTTTAACTTTTGGTTACTAATAAACCTTACTCTTCAGTCCTAGCTAATATAACTTACTATCCGTCTAAACATTTGAAAAACAAAACAATTTTAAGGGTGTAATTAAGAGGTGCCTTTTACTCCTTAAAAGTGTTCAATGACGAAAAAAAAATTAGTATCTTCTATTTTTTATACTATACATATAGAAAGAAAACAAACTTCATGTAACACAGCAAATTTTTGAATTCGAAGCTGTGACAAACGGTATACTAGTTCAATAGTACGTGCCATACCGTACAAACTTTTTTGTATCCCTTTAGTCACCTTTGGTCCCGTTACACATGAGACCTACAACGCGCCCTTCACCGTAGGGCACATCGTATGTCTCATGTGTAACGGAACTTAGTATATCATACTAAGCTGCTACGGGGTTCCAAACCTCGGGCAAACTAAATCTAGTGATGCAGTAAACAGGTAAACCCCTATTTTTTTTGGTTGCAGTATGTCGAATTGGGTATAAACATTTTTAAATAGTGTACTTAGTTGGGGCCCTCCTTTATTTTTTGTCCCAGAGTCTTTGCTTATTCACCTAACTTCTTGTTCATGTGTTTTCTTTTATTTTAGGAAGGTAAAGATTTTTTTATTTTTAAATACTTTACTTGGAGCCCTACTTCATTTTTTGTCGTAGGGCCCTTGTTTCATAGCTACGCCAATGCCCCTTACCCAACATTTTGTTACAAGGCTCCTGTTCCATTTCCACAGTTGCTGCAAAGCAGCAAATCCTCTAAAATTTAGCAAATTAGGAGTAAATAGTTTGATTATTCCTAGAGATAAATAAACCAATAAAGAAATTAATAATGGAACAAATGTACTGCCATTGTTCGCTGGGTACTAACACACCCTAAATTTTCATAATTTCAGAATTATCGCTTTTCTTTTTAAATAATTCTATAAAATCTTTGTTTAAAAAATCAAGTGTTACCTAAAAATAAGGTACTTATTCCCAAACTTTGGTAATAATTCTTTTATTATCTTAAAACCAACCAATTATTTTTTTACCTAATGGCCATTGATTTAAAAGTTGTGCAATACGGCTTTAACTAATCTTAAAAAATTCAAGCTTCTATTGTATAAAATTATTGGAAGTAAAAAATATACTTTCTTCTTTTATTCTGGTTAGTCATCACTAAAATTAGCCTTTTTTTATGATATATGATGCTTTCAATTGACGGTAATTGTTTAATAACGAACACAACAACCATGTTGATGATTTTTGGCACACGGGGGTTTCTTGGGGCCCTGATTACAACTCTAAAAAAAATTTTAGTTTTCAACAACATGGCCGAAAAATGGGAGATGTGACGTCATAACACGTCAACGCAATATGGCCGAATGTCGCGACCCTATATAGTCCGACTTTGAGAATTTCTCATAAAATTTTATTTTAAAAAAGTTGGTGCATGATCTCAAGCTATATTAGTAACGGTTAGTTTCTTTAAACATCCAAGGATATACAGGGTAACCAAAAATTCTGCGAATTTATTATTTTAAAAATTATAAAAAATAAACAACAAATTAAAAAAACAAAAGTTTTTTAAAATTTAATGATATGCCTAAATACAAAGTCATGGACTCCCATATGAATTACCCGTACCCCGTATTATACCTATTTTTGTTATAACGATTTTTTTTAAGTAGCTATAATTTACTTATTTTTAAACAAACACTTTCTTTGTAAAATTTTTTGTTGCAAGGATATTTAACAATACCTTAGCAATTTAAAAATATTTTTACAATAAATAAATATTTTATTATTAACTTTTTGCGTAAAGAAATCGCCCATTTAACACACAAAGATTGTTATTATTTTTTTTAAACAAGTGTTCATTACTTTTATACAGTTACAAATACTTTTGCCCTACCCTATATATCCTTTGACTTTTTGACAACTGCTAATATAGTATTGGGACCATGCTGTAATTTTTATGAAGAATAAACTTTTCTGTTAAATTAAAAATTAAAAAAAAATATTTGTTGCACAGTTAATGGATCACACCGTGTATAATTAAATATTAAGTCTGTGGTCATTCTTCATTGTTAAAAATGCGCACTGGGTAAAACTGTGTTATTTTTTATAAGGCGGTGAGCAGTGCTGGATCAAGGGGTATTTTTACTGAAGCAAAAAGTAAAAGTTGTGCCAGTTTGTAATCAAAAATTTTGCCCTTCATATTTTGCTCCTTTCCTTTAGGGCCTCTTCTCTCCTTGTATACTTTGCTTTAAACTCTACCCTCCAATTTAAGAACACCAAAGTTTGCGCCCAGCCAGATTGAGTCTGGTAGCAGATAACATCTGTGCGGATATGGGGATAAAACCCCTTCTTATGTGATTATGGAATATAGGGGTCTAGAGGGTTCACGAGAGGACATATTTGGAACCTACAAAATTTAATCCGAATCACTAAATCTTGCGGGACTGGACCTAGGGCAAATGCTACAGTTGGTACATGGCATCGACCTGGACAAAGTAACGGCACTCTAAAGAATATTCCCCTATAAATGGGATCCGCATTCAATGGCCAGGGCTGGCTGAGTGCGCAGCAAAAAAAAGTTTGCGCCCGCTTAATCCGGCATACCGCTAAATCCAGCATTGGCGGTGAGTATTTTGTAGGGGTGTGCGAATATTGATCGAATCGAATATTAATATTCGATTCGAAATTCGAATCCAATAATTCAAATTTTCAAATTATTTGAAATTCGACGAATAATTCACGAATAATGCGAACTATTCACTAATTATTAAAAAATGAATGGATTCTTTATTTTATCCAATTGAGATTCCATAACATCGGGCATCAAAATATTCTACTGACCCATAATATCCTTTTTGATTAAAAATTAATTATCTGAACAAAACAATTGCTCAATTTTTTTATTTTAATATAAATATATATAAAATAAAATCCTATTTTTTATATTTTTAATATAAAATTTTTGAAAGACCCTGTACAAAATGCAAAAGATAAATTATTTTTCAAGTTTAGTAACAGATTTATGAAATACCCTGTATGATAAATATGCGTAATACAATAATTTTCAACTACAATAATTCGTAATAAGTCGAAAAAAATTCGAATATTCGAAAAATTTCGAATTATTCAAAAAAATTTGAATTATTCGAAATTTCTCGAATTATTCGAAATTTTATCGAATTATCCTGGAACTTTCGAATAGTTCGAATTTACGAATTATTCACTTCGAGTTTTGATTCGAATATTGATATTCGATTCGATACGAATTATTCGTAAGTTCAAATTATTCGCACACCCCTGGTATTTTGCTTAGATTAATTGATTTGAATTAAAATAAAAAAGAAATATACGTTTGCCTAATATTATGTATTAATTTTTGCAAATAAATATTATTATATTTTTTAAAGTTTATTTTAATTTTCTTACAGTGTTAATTTAAATAAAATATTAAAATAGGATAAAATAAATAAAAACGGATAAACCTCTATGCAAAACTTGTCTTTCTTGGGTTCTATTACATTTTTTTTAGAAATAATTAGTAGGTAGTAGGTGATATTAAAATAAAAAGAAAAGTACATTCAACGCAAGCATTAGCTCGTCTAAATGCCAATTGCGAGTAGCCGACAATTTTTTTCTTTCTTAAAAATCAATTGCTTCAAGATATTTTTTAAGTTTAATTTTCATTAAACTAAATAAAATTAGTTATTGAGAAAAAAATTATAGAATTAAAAAATTATTAAATTTAAAATTGCTCAAATGCCTACTTTCTGGAAATTCAGTATCGCCTAAAATATTTTCTTGTTATTAAAAATAAAACAAATAAAGTTTTGCAACAGCACATTTATTTTTACACTTTCACTCAAACCTAATACAGTTATGTAAAAAGTATCTTGTTCAGTCTCACATCATCACCAGAACTTGCAAACAATAAATTATATTTAGTAATTTAAATATACAAAAATTATTAAATTATAATACAGATTCACAGACAACACATAAAATTGTTTAAATGGCACTAGTTATAAAACTTTTAAGCTTTTGCAAAACTGTAACTGTAACCATCAGGAGATCTGTTGAGGGAGAGCTTGCCTGGTGGATAAAACCTATGTGGAGCAGGAGTGGTGGTATATGCTGGTTGACGGTATTGAGGTTGGGGTTGGGGTTGGTATTGGGGTTGAGGCTGGTATTGGGGCTGAGGTTGGTATTGAGGTTGTGGTCTAGGTTGTGCTGGAGGCTGATATTGTGGTTGAGGTTGATATTGGGGTTGAGCCTGAGGTCTGTATTGTTGAGGGGTTGGTAGTCTGGTGGGTTATATTGAGGTTGAGGTTGGTATTGTGGTTGTGGTGCTACTGGCAAAGTTGTTGGAAGTGGTTGAGGAATTCCGTCTCCGGTTGCCATAAAACCATGTTTGCCGGCGGTGTAACTGATGGTGTGTCTATTGAAATAAATAAAAAAATACAATTTTAATTGAACTTAAAAAAAAGTAAAACATTTGATAACACATAACTAAGAAAAAAGTAAAACCAAATAGATTAACAATATGATAATCTATCATGTACCACAGAGAACTATGTCATATTAAATAAACCGTAAAATAGTTATCTTATGTATTACTGCAGAGTTGACAATAAATACCTTTTTTTTATCAGGGGACCTTATTTACTGAGTAGTTTTAATAGTCTTTTTCTAGTGGGTTAAAATTAAAGATTTTTTATACACGTCGATCCACCTCAATATGTGCTACACTAGTAGGTAGAAATTAGACAAAGAATTCCTGCATATAAACATTCCCGATAAGATAACGCATCTGTTTCGTTTTGTGTTGTTGTAGGCCGCCTCCTTTCTGAGCACTGGAAAAATTTTCCCATAAACTTTTTAATGTAGCGCGACGTGTATACAAAAAAACATAAATAATTTAATTTTCATTTAACTTACGATATTTTATTTTATTAAAGCAAATGTCTACAATAAGTACCAAATCACAATAAGTCAATCTTTTTAAAGTTTAAGACTTTATTACTTTTTAAATTAACCGCGGTACACAAAACATATAAATAGGTTTATTTTGCTGTTAATAAAAATGAATACGACAAGTGGCCAGTTTAATCAAAATTAAAAAAAAAGTTAAATAACTTTATAAAATAACTGAAATGAAATAAACACCGGCCAATATAAATATAACCTGCATTAAAATATAAATTTGGATTTTGTACAATACGACAATTTTGTATCGTTAAAATTACCTAAAAATGGTTCTTTTCGATAATTATAAATTTATTACTCTTTAACAAGTAATGCCTTACTTTTGGCCATTGGGGTCGGTGTATGAGTAAGATCCTCTACGGGTACCATCAGCTTCACTTTCTTCTTTAAAATCTACGCCATCTTCCTGGCTATATTGGGCACCAAAACGTCCATCTCCACCTTGATATCTTTGTTCAGCGATAATTGCCGCAGTTCTTGGATCACCATGGTAACCTTGTCCAAGTGCTAAGCCCAACACGGCTGACAAAATAATCTGAAAAAAAATAAGTTTTAAATAAATTGAAGAAATATATAATAATCCTAACATTCTTACCATCTTCAAAAAAATAGATCCTTCAATACAGGTTGATCTTTTATTTATATGACAATTTTATAGTTTTACTAGAATATATTATAATTTTAAGAAGGGCAATGCAAATTCTAAATTTCTTTACTGCTTTTAATGTTTTTTTTTATCTTTGTCAAAAAATCGGCCTCTCTGATTTTGTGTTAACAAAACATTACCATCAGGTGAACAGAATATGATAAAAACTTTAAAAAACCCAATGCTTTGCGCGAAAACCGCTTCTTGATAATTTTATTTATTCTAAAGTTATTCGCAATTAAAAAGGGGTCAAAATATAAATTGGCACCCTGTATCCTGTATATAAGTGTTAATGTGCTGCAACTTGTTTACCCTTGACCATATCTTCAAAATTGACAGGATTTAAAAAAGGATAAAAACAGGTCATATGAAAGTTCGGTTCCGTTCCGTTTTTTTCTACTAACCCTGTAGAATATTAATAGGTATTATTTGTTAAATGACCAAGTATTATTTTTTACCTAGCTCTGAATATCATAAGAATATTAAACGGTTGGCAATGAGAATTTGAATACATATTTTACGTCACCTAACCAATATTACGAATATACATAATATGTATTTGTTCCTATGTTTCTTTTTCTATGTAAAAATAAAACAGCTATTTCTAATTAATGTAAATACGTAGACTGAATTTTTTTATTGGATAAAAATAATTGTGTTAACTAACTAAAGTTTTAATAATTACTTTGCACTTTTGTAATGCAAAACGCACCCAGTCTTTGTCTATTCAGGAATTTGCATTTTTCACGTAATGCACTGAGACAGTGGTAACCTTTTACATAATCTCTAGCTTTACATTTAAATACATTCTGACAGTATAGCAGTAAGTTTAGTTTTTTCTTTTAAATTAAATTAAAACTTATATGTATAAGTTGCCTTATGTGTATGGCGTTTTTTTATTCTTTTAACTATTTTTGAACTACATATAAAAAAACTTACCTATATAAAATTATTAAGTAACTCAACAAAAGAGCAAAATTAAAGGCCTCTATGCAAAAATGGAATAAATAACAAAAGGTATGTAATATTTATACGTTTCGTTTTCAGGAAATGCAAAAACAGTTTCAAAAATAAAGTTAAATTTTATGTTGCCTATTTTACTGGTCAAAAAAACCGACCTTTTTTTAAATATATCAGACATATTGTTCAAGATCTTTTTTTTAATGCAAAACATGCAAATTTTTGATCTAAAAAGTTGACCGACACACATTCCTAAAAAAATTTAAGTCCCTACAAAAAAGCTTTCATCGTAAATTGAAGACCGCAAATTCAAATTGTTGTCAAATAAGCCGTTATCATGTAATCGCGGGCTTTGACATTTAATTATTTTTTCAACTTTGTTTCTTGAGTTTAAAATTTTGTTACTACTGCAAATATCAATATAAAAATTAATCCAATACATATTTTTAAAGGAAATCGGATTCGCTACAAAAAACTCTCATAATATTTTTGAATATATCTATTTACTCGATAAAAAGTTGTTTGACGTTTTGAAATTAAATCGAAAAGTAATTTTTACGTCGAATAATTTTTGAAGTAGTAAATTTATTGAAAAATGTTAACAGACCATTTTTAGCGCATTTAATTTCGTTTAAAAATATATGTCGGATTTATTTAATTATTGACATTTGTAGTATTAACAAAAAATCCAAACTCATGAAACAAAATGGAAAAAATAGTTAAACTTTCAAAGCCCGATTACATGAAAACGTTATATTTGACGACAATTTACTAAGAGAACTTTTTGTAAGGAATTTAGTTTCCTTTTAGAATGTGCGTTGGTAAAATTGTTCTAATAGAGTAGAGAAAAAAAGTATCTGTTGCAGCAGTCATTACATCTTTACCTAACAAGAATCATCTTATTAAAAGAAGCAAGAAGGAAAATAAAATAAATTGACAAGTTTTAAAAACAAAAGAAAAAGATATCAAAGTAAAAAACGCTTTAGAAAAGATTAAGCCTAAGTCAGATTAAGATGATGAGATGGTTTAATACAGATAGTAAGCCCGATGACTTGATATTAAATACAGCTCCAGACTTTTTGGAGTATATTTTTTGAAGCATGCTTTTTGAATGAAGCTCATGAGGATAAGTCGTCGGCAATATCACGAAGTGGCGTATCTCAAAAAATAGTAAAATTGACTAGAGCCGACAATATTACTTTTAAAAAGTTACTCCTTGATATCACAAATTGGCACAATTTAGATTTTAATAGCTTAAAATATGGTAATTAACTTATTTTATTTTACTAAGAAAAAAAAGTCGCGCAAAAAAAGCCAAAAAGAATTCTTGTAAAATTGAAAAAAAAATGATATACGCCACTTCGCGATATTGATTACGAACTGTACTTATTGCGAACCAGAATCTGACCATTTAAACTGTGATTTTTGCAAATAGTTTGTTTGCTTTCTATGTTATACCAACGCTTCCAAAGAGTCTCTCTCTCTCTCTCTCTGTGTTGATCACCGGAGTTAAGAAGTGTGGAGCGTGGCCATAACTTGGATGGGTGGCATCACGGAAGTCAGCGGACGAACCAAACAACCATCCAAGTTATGAAATGAATTACGTGTAAATGGGAAGGAGTCAGGTAAAGGCGCAATAAGCCTCTAGGCTGTAGCGCACCACTAGGCGGGTCAAACTTAGGTGAGACGACCTGAAAGGGCGAATAAAAAACACGTAATTTTATGGAAAAAGTTTGGATAATCCTGGATCAGCAAATTATTCATTTTTTAAAATACAGGGTGTTTAGCTTTTTAAATACCTGTAAAATTTTCAACACGATTATTTTAGTAAAGTATGTTAAACTAAATAAAAATAAATTTAATTAAAAAGGTTTTTGTTGTTGTTGTTCCGAGTACATAATTGCTGATAGGAAATTCTAAGACCTATTTTTTTAAAGAAAAAATTCCTCCAATTTTAGGTTTGGTCCAGGGATATGTAATTTTGCCTTTTTTATATTTTTTTATCGAAAAATCATCACTTAAACTTTGTCGGTACCCAGGGGCGCAATAAGGCGGGGCTAGGAGGGGCTTAAACCCCCAATTGCCAAACATATTTTATAAAATGGGGCTTAAGCCTCCTTAAAACCCAGCGGCTAGTTGCGCCACTGTCGGTGCCAAGGACACAAGCACAGAATAACTATGCGGTAGTTATACTATTCCCTGACACAACTTTTTGAACCAGAGGCTTATGGGGCATTAAAAAATGCTTATAGATTTTAACTCTTCTATTTATTATGAACAAATTTTAAATATCCTTTAATTTAATTTTTCGATTGTTTATGTACTAAGAAGCTGCACATACATCTAATTATTTTTAGAAAATATTTCTTCTTGGTGAATATATTTTAAAAACAGGGTCATCCAAATTAAGTATCCGCCATTGATTACTTTTTTATTACTTAATATACAGAATTGTTCAATTATATTACATAAAAAAGAACTTCTATAAAGGCTAAAAAATTTCATTTAAGTGCCTTTTTAGATCTTTTCTCAATAAATTATGTCGTAATAATAATAATAACTTTAAAATGTTTTCATCCATAATTATAACAAAATATTTTAAATAGTTGTTTGACCGCCATTTTCATTAAGATATTAAAATATAATAACAAAAGAAATTTGTTTAAACCTCTACCCTTTGAAAAATATTTTTGGTGTCAATTTTAAATATTATTAATAAACGAGCAAATGGATGATTTTTGTAAGAAAAATAGCCCAAAGAACCAACTTAAATTAATAATTTTGTAGAACCTGCATAGAGTACCCTATATTTAGGTTATACAGTGTGTCCCAGGATAAGTGTTACAAGAGGACAAATGGACCAAATACTTTGGAATCTTTAAACGTCATTTTGGGAAAACTGGTCGCATGGTCCAAAACTGATAATTAAAAAATTTGACTCCAGTTGGTGTTATAACTAAAAATATGAGAAATGGCCAAAAGTTAAATACCTTTATATTTCTTCTTCTTTTGGATTGTGGTTAGCTGCTTCTTCAGCGCCATTCGCCAACCTTTATATTTAAAAATCGGACAAATTTTAAAGTTAAATGAATAAAGTAAAAAGATTTCTTTTTTTTATATTTTGGATTTACAGTTATTAAAATTCTTGGCATAAGGCAGCAAATATTTAAAATTATTAAATTTTTGTTCTCTCTGACCCATTATTTAAGTTGTAATGCGTAATGTAAAGACACCGACAATTACATTTTTTTTTTACTCTCATACTTTAACTTCAAGTTTTAACACAAAATTTAATTATCTACAAAATTTACTTATACAATTTTTTTTTATTTGTAAAAATTAAAGTCGTTAGCTCCTGGGCATTTAGTATATTTGTAGTTCAACTCGTCCTGTATAATACCAATTGGAGTAAAATTTTATATTTACTAGTTTTGGATAATGCTACCAGATTTCATAAATTTCATTTTAAAATTTAAAAAATGTTAGTTTATTTGTTCTCATGTAACACCAATTCTAGGACACACTGTACTGTTATTAAAAAAATTAAACCTCTTTAACAAGAAATGTAAAATTTATCAAAGGGAATTTATAACAATATACTTACAAGAATAAGTATTTTGAAAAAAATAAGCCAAACAAAAATTTTATACCAAATATCTTCGTCATCTTTTTCAGATTTCATCTTTTCATAAAACTAAAATTAATTTATTAAAGTTTTAATGGATTTTCCCTCAGGTACCTAAACACACAAAATTACATTTTTATTTTAAATAGCTTTAAAATTCATGTATTCCAAAATTTATCCTCAGATTAGGTAATCTTTTAATTGAAAAAAAAAAGAAAAACAAAAATTTTGGTACAATTTGAGGTACAGGTTACATTATATTAAGATACCCTGAATAAATAAATAACTTGAGCTTGGCATTTGACACATACAAAAAATAAATAGTTTAAAAAATGGAAATAAAAAGGAAAAGTAACTATTTATTTTAGAGAAGTAACAATGTTATTTTTATACTCACTAAAAAGTTCATTTTGGTGAAAAATTGCTTAAGAATACCCTGTAGCACAAACTATCACCAACTACTGCCCCCATGCCCCTGCATTTAGTTTTTATACCTCGATACAGCCTTGGCGTGTGCGACCCTGGACAGAGCACTCCCTAAGAACTAAACACGTTACAATACTGTCTGTTCTTAAAAGTAAATAGTGCGGGAGTATTGCGGAACTAAGAACATACACCTGTAAAATAGTACAATTTCTTGTGCCGTGACTTTTTGTATATGGTAATAAGGGCATTAAATTTAACCCAAAAATATAAAAGTGTTATGTATTTTAGATAAGTAATATACTAGAGTTTAAACTACGTACGATTTTTTTCTTTATAGCATGTTAAAATAAACATCGTTACGGGTAACTTTTAATAGGGATTATTACGATCTACAGACTGTCCATGGATGGTGTTTACAAAAGGACAAATTGACCAAAAATTTTATTTTTCGAAAAAAGTAATTCTTCATAAAAATTTTTGTTTGTAAAAAAATGATTCACGAAGAAAAAAATGTAGATTTGGTATACCGGGTTCGCAAAAATTTGAATAAAACATTATTTCTCTCCGAGGGTAAACCACCATAATTTTTTAGCAAAAGGTTATAAATAAGAAAAATTTAGAATAAGGTTTGTAATCGATAAAAATAATAATACAAAATATTATTAAACTTCATAATTTGGCCAAAACGCCTCAATGACATTTGTTTACAGCTGAAAAACTGTATTGTATTGGAATTTGGAAATTGCAGTGGTGTAGCCACAGGGGAGCAAAGGGGGCGGTAGTCCCCCCTGCCCTCTTCACTTGGCATCCCTTTACCAATAAAGAAATCAATATTCTGTTTGATCTTTTTATGTATGTTTTACAAAACAAAACAATAGCTATTAATAAATATACTTTTACAATTACAAACTCTGTAAATGTCCACATAAAAATAAGTTTTTTTATACTTTGTATAAAAAATTATACAATTAATTAATATTGTTATAGCATAATGCTTCTGTCAAACAAAATTATTTAAAAAGAAATTTTATTAGTACCTAATCGTTATACAAGATATGTCAAAGATACAAAAATGGCTTAATATTTTAAAATGTAGGGGATATAGAAATAAGTTTTTAATAAAAATGATGAATAAAATCATATGAAGCATCCTGTGGCAATCCGGTTTTCCCCTTAAAATTGAGATTTACGGATACGTAAAGGTCAAATAACTTTTTTAATGGGAATCTTGTTTTTTTTTATTACAGCAGTGAAAATTCAAGAAAATTCTACATACCAGTACCACATAATTTTCCAAGCCCCGATTTCTGCAATCAAAACAGGATTTTCATTTTAAAATGTTATTTCTACCTTAAAAAATATTTAAATGCCACCTCTGATCCAAGACTAACACAAGATGCTCTATTTGATTTTATACAACTTTTCTTATTTGAAACTCTTTTCTATGACCCTTAGTTTTCAAGATATTTTTCCGTTTTCATACCTTTGAAACATCTTGTATATTAATGTTTTAATGCATTTTTTACCTCATATAAAATTGAAATTTTGCATTTTCAGCGGTTACTTAAAACAAAAGTTTGTATTTAAAAATTTAGGCGCCCTAAAAGGACTCCACCCCTCCCGCCCCTAAATACTGGCTATACCCCTAGGAATAATTAATTTTTGATAACTCCAAAATTAGTTTCTTTAAACTTTTTGATAACCCTGTCACAGTAAACAAGTCGGTTAAGATTATATTCTAAATACATTTTATATATGATATTTTGCTTAAAATTATTTACTGTAGCAAAAAAATAATGTTTTTAAGTTTTTGGGTAACTTGTATGAAAAATCAACATTTTCTCTTTGTTAACCATATTTTTTACAAGGAATTTTTTTATCAAGAATATTTTTTATCAAAAAATATTTTTTTATCCATTTGTCTTCTTGTAAACCTCATCCGGGGACAATCTAAATACAGGGTGTAATTTAATTGATGGCTAAAAATACAGGATATTATTCCTTAACACATTTTAGGAAGATAAGTGTAATATGTCCTAAACGTCTTAACTTTTGAGCTACAGGGTGTTAAGGTTTAAGTAAAAAAACGTATTCTTATCCAAACTTAAAAACTGTTTGAGATATTTTTATGAAGTTTGGCACAAACCTACTCAGCACCAATAGGA
The DNA here is from genome assembly GCA_014170235.1 of Listronotus bonariensis. Classification (NCBI taxonomy): domain Eukaryota; kingdom Metazoa; phylum Arthropoda; class Insecta; order Coleoptera; family Curculionidae; genus Listronotus; species Listronotus bonariensis. The sequence goes on from JACEGR010003697.1 coordinate 51,628, forward strand.
ATTCTTTAATATGGACAATTCTTAATTATTTTTACCATTGGTATCCGTACGAGATGTAAAAATAAAAATTAATTTTAAAATTCCTATTTATTTTGCAACTTACTTAACCTCTTAATCTTTTTGTCCGATGCATCGTTTTCGTGTAAAAAAATAAAAACCGTTTTTAATGCATTTTTAGTATAGCGAAATTAATTTAAACTAGTAGGTTAGGGCCCTATTTTTAGTTTTGTTTTTAATGCGGAATCGGTGCATCGGAAATGTTTTTAATTTTTGAAAAAAGCAGTGGCGTACCATATTTTTTTTAATCTTTAGTATTTATCCCATACGGACGTCACTGGTGAAAATGTTTAAAAATCTACTACATTTAAAAAAATCCTGTTGGTGCTTGGTAGGTGCGTGTCAAATTTCATTTAATTTGTAGTAAAAAACACCCTGTAGCTTAAAAGTTAATAGGTTTAGGACATATGTTATTATCAATTATACTTCCTAAAATAAGCTTAGCTATCATATCCTGTATTTTTAGCCATCAGTAAAATTACACACTATATAGTAACAAACCACTATGTATTTTTAATTACTACAATCCTTATGTTTACATACATAGGAAGCCTTAAGGTAGCTAGTCCTAAGGTCTTTCATTATTTTTGCACGAATTTTGTATTCTCAGCTAAAAGTACCAGGTGTCCACTTATTAATTATATACACCCCTTTTTATTTTTATCGTACAAAGTGAACCGAAACATCAACTTGTCCGGTTAATTTTTCTAGTTTTCAAATTAGTCAAGTCAAGTCAAGTCAAGTCAAAATATGCTTTTATTATCAAGAAACAAGATTCTTATTGACAAAGCGGTGTAGAAATATACATTGAAGAAAAAAAAATCATCCAATGCATCAAATAAACATAAAGACTACATAAAAAAGATAAAAAATATATAAAAAGTCAATAAATGGTTAAAATGTTAAAATATAAAAAACAAACATTAGAAATAAGAAATAACCAACAACTTAAAATTAAATACAAATGTGAAATGTAACAAAAAGAAATACAGAGCTATAAATCGACAATAATTTAAAAAAGAAAAAAACATGCAGATTAACATATACTACAAATTATAAAAATATATACATATATAGAAGGACAAGGAACAAAAAAGTGTCACAAAACATCACTGTAAAACTCATCCAAACTATAATAAGTTTTACCAATTAATATATTTTTAATTTTTCTCTTAAAAAGGTGTAGTGAAAGAGAGGCTTTTATTTCATTGGGTAAATGGTTCTACATTTTTATGCTTTCATAAATCACATATTTTTTTGTTAGGGTCCGAGTCGGTATGGGCAGGGATATGTCATGTGTCTGGCGAGTGTTGTAAAACATGTCCCGTGAAGAAAATTGTGGCGGTTTTTATAAATAAGGGTGACAGTCTCCAAAATAAATAAACTGTAAAGAGTTAGTATTTTCTGGCTTATAAATAGAGGTCTGCAAGAATCCCTTGGTCCCACCCTACACAAGTATTTAATAGCTCGCTTCTGCAAAACAAACAGACTGTTAACAAGATAATTGGCGGACATTACCCAGAAGGTAATCCCGTATCTAAGGTGCGACTCTATAAGCGAGTAGTATATGGTTCTACCCACTGAGGGAGCCAGCTCGTTCAGTATAACTTTGAGCGCGTAACAGCCTGAAGCAACATTCTTCCCAATCGCAACTATGTGGGAATCAAACTTTAACTGGTTATCAATAATCAATCCCAAAAATTCAGTATTACGGCTACTCTCCACATAAGAATTCCCAACAACCAACCCGTCAATACCGCACTTAAAAGACACGATTTTGGTCTTACTAAAGTTGAGAACCAGCAAGTTTGAGTCACACCAGATTTTATTCTTATTTAAATCGTCCGAAATTGTTTTCTGCAACGTCGCAGAGTCCGTACAGTGCCACAGGACCGTTAGTAATTAGTAATTGGATTTTGTTATCCCTAAAGATGTACAGGGTACGACAACATATATGATTTTTAAAATAGAACACCCTGTATGATATAATATATTAACGTTAAATAGGTCTTTGAAACAGCTGTACAAAAACACTGCATTTGATATAATATATATCTTTATTAGTTTCGGAAATATGGCCATACAAATCTAACAATAATTAAGTGTAAATGTTAGTTGGGTATATCATAGCAATATTGGCAAGCAGTAATCCTATTAAAAACTATTTTCATGGTTACTATAAACTATAAAAAAATAGACATTTTTGTAACGCTCTTTGAAATATCTTTTTAATGGTATTTAATATACAGGGTATTTCGTTTTTAAAACTCAGACTTTTGTCATACTCTGTATATCTTAAGAGATAATAGCATTCTGATAACAAATACAGATACTAAAGAATCAACCCAACAAAACAGTATTTTTGTTTGTTTTATACAGTAATATTTTCGAAACTAGTAAAAAGCAATTTATCAAATATTTAGTAGTTTAGTATTATTTAAAACTTTTTTAAGAAATATTTTTAATGGTTATATAATATACAGGGTATTCCATTTTAAAAAAGTATTTTTTTAGTACCCTTTAAATCTTGGGAGGTAAAAAATCTGATTGGTGATGCGAAAACCACAGAATTAACCCAACAAATTGATGTTTTTACTTACTTTGTACCGTTGTGTGGACATACAACGTTCGTACAATACAAAATAATAATTAATAGTTTAAAAAAACTAAAAAAACACGCTTTTATATGCAACCGAACTAAAAATTAGAAAATAATTTTTTATTAAAAAAAATATTGTCATTTCATAGTAAAAAGCGTGGGGTGCATTTTACTATTTTTTCATAACTTTTCCATCATAGATATTTGCAAATATAATAATTATAACATTTAATATATTTATCACCCCACGCTTTTTACTATGAAATGACAATATTTTTTAATGAAAAATTATTTTCTAATTTTTAGTTCGGTTGCATATAAAAGCGTGTTTTTAGTTTTTTAAACTATTAATTATTTTTAATTTTTAGTTTCTGCTACTCTTGACAAAATGGCGAAAATTTTTTTAATGAACAAGAGTGGCAAATTTTAAAATTTTTCCAACAGATTGCAACTCACTAAAAAATTTCTTCTTCATTAAGTAGCAAAGTTTGAAATTTTGCCAACAGATGGCAATCCAGGCAATGTTTGGACCGTTGCCAATATATTGCAACCCACTAAAAAATTTCTTCTTCATTTAATAGCAAAGTTTGAAATGTTGCCAACAGATGGCAACCTAGGTGTTGTTTTTATAATATAATGGAATTTTTTTCCTGGCGATCCAAAAAAGATAACGGGATACTGTTTGCAGATTATTGCATTGTCATGTTTCCTTAATACGTGTGCAAAGTTTCAAAGAAATCGAATAGCTGGAAGTTGGTTAAAATTAGGCTCAAAGATTCCGTTACATAGCCAGATAGTTACAACCCAAGTTAATAAAAGCGTGTTAACGGCATTTATTAACTGTTATTGTTCATAAAAATTGAACACCAATGGTGCAACTAACCCAATTGTGTAAAAGAACTTATTAATTTTTATTGTTCATAAAAATTGAACACCAATGGTGCAACTAACCAAATTGTGTAAAAACTAAAAAATTTCTTCTTCATTTAATAGCAAAGTTTGAAATTTTTCCAACAGATGGCATCCTAGGTGTTGTTTTTATAATATAATGGAATTTTTTTCCTGGCGATCCAAAAAAGATAACGGGATACTGTTTGCAGATTATTGCATTGTCATGGGTCCTTAATACGTGTGCAAAGTTTCAAAGAAATCGAATAGCTGGAAGTTGGTTAAAATTAGGCTCAAAGATTCCGTTACATAGGCAGCCAGATGGATAGATTGATAGATAGTTACAACCCAAGTTAATAAAAGCGTGTTAAAAATAGTTAGGATGGGTGTAAACAAAAACCAATGATATTGGCCTGAAGAGAAATACTTTAGTAAAGAAAAATAAAAGTAAAACTTAAATGGTAATGAGACCTAATTAGTTTTCAATGCAATAAAACTTTTAATTGTAAAACTACTAACTTTTAAATTAAATGTCATATAACATTTGAAAAAAAAATGTAGAATGTCATAGTAATAAAAATTGTAGAATTCCATTCAAAAAATTCGTTCCGCTGCATATTACATAACCCAAATGTTTAATTGATTTTTTGAAATTAACACTTTAATTGTTTTTTAATATCCTGTGCCTATTTTTAATAAAATTAAAGATGTCATCAGTGTTTTGAAGCTTAAAAATGATTTTAAAGTTAGTAGGATAATTTTGAATCTAAAAATTGCATTGTTGCGCCAAAAATATTTAATTATATCAACTAAAAAATAAAATAAAAATTTACTTTAGTCTAGTTGCACATAGTCAGTCATAATGTAAAAGTAATCTGGAAAACTAAATACCGTTTTAAATTGTTAGTTCTTTTTAAAAAAAATACAGTTTAATGTAAAAAATATAGAACAAAAGAATATTAATAGGTTTGAATAAAGTATTTATATATAAAATAAACCTTTATTGCTCGTGGTTTACTTAGCACAATTAAATACTATCTAAGATCTGTCCACGTTGAGTATGATAAATTAAAAAATAATAATAACTCTATGTCTTAATAGCCAAATTATGCAATTTGCTCAAAATTGTAAAATTTTGTAAAAAACATCACAAGCTGTAATAATAATAAATAGTTCATATTGTCAATTAGTTTCTATTTAATTTTTCTGGTAATTTATTTTTTACCAGAATTTATATATAAACAGTGATTTTAAAAACTTAATTTTAAATTTATTAAAATGTTAATAAATATGTGTGTATATATTTTTTCATTTAAGTCATTAAACAGGTCCATTTAATTTATTATTAAGTTTTAAAAAATATATTAAGCTGAACTTGTTCAGCCCCATTGAACCCTATGAGCTGACGGTCGTCTGAAACAAAATAAAAGAAAAACCCTCCAAAAAACCCAAAAATTGTAAGTAAAAATCGATGGGGATTTATACAACGTGTCCAAGATAAGGAGGGCCAGTATGGGCATCTTGGAAATGGTAAGATATACGAAGTCGGTTAAATGAGAACAAAGTTGAGGTTTTATGTGCCTAATAATATGCTGTTTAAATAATTTTAAAATTCCAAATATTTCCGGAGATATCTGGAGAAAAAAACGAAAAATTAGATATTTGTGTTTTTTTTCTGGTTTTATTTAAAATTGAATTTAAAAATAAATTGCACTTTTACTTTTCCACTTTTTTTGCCTTATCTAATGATGGTATTTTATTTGAACTGCCACGTTTCGTTTTCGTAGGACCATCATCAACTTCATTTCCTGATATTTTAATATGAAAATTTAAAAGCCTATTTTAATACAAATTCAATGATGTATCACACGTGAAGGTTTAATCCTACTTATCGGATTATAGAGGTTATCCGAAAATTAGGCGTCAGGATTTCTTTCTGTGATGGGTGATTCTGCACGAAAAATTAATGCAACAAACTTCTATCCTTTTTTTTGCAAGCTCAAAATTAACGGATTTACAAGATGTTAAAAAAAGTGTTTCTTATTTTTTTAAAAACTTTTATTTCTCAAAACTTATAATACAATATAATAACTTATCTCTATGTAAACCAAAGCGTTTGTGTTCAAGGCTTGTTTTGTAAATTTTAAAAATCAGAATTTCTAATTAAACGTACGTAAATGTTTAAAGTCGTTTTTCTCAAAAACCGTTTATTTTAAGTTAATGCAACAAGAGGACCTTTTTAAAAAATATTCAAAAGCTTTTTATTAATTTTATATCCAAAGGACCCCGCTAAATCCTTATGGAAAATGGCTTTCGGTTATTTTCTTAAAAAAAATAATATGTTGTAAATCTCGACGACCTAATTAAATGTTCTCACGAGCACAAAGTCCGATCACCTTTAGTTTTAGAGTTATAGAGCCTCAAAGTTGCATATTTGCTAAGTTAAAAGTTAGAGCCCCTCACATGATTTTAATTTATTTTCTGTCTTACTAAAGCTTCTCCGAAACATCTTTTATTGCATAACCATAGGTATAATATAGAATGTTAAAGCATAAAAATATTTTTCAAAGAATCGTTCTTATAGCAGTGGCGGCGTAATATATTTTAGTTTTATTAGGTTACCTATTATGCACAATTTAAAAAAATGCATTTTAAAGTATGAATAAAAACACAAACGGTTATATTTTATTAGTTTTTTATACTAAAAGTGTGCAGACTAAGTTTAAAGATATAAAAACATTTTTGTACCACCAAAATATACAGGGTGAAAAAAACTTGTTGGTCTTGCAGTGTCCATTTACTATACTATCTAAGTTTACATTATTTAATTGGGTAAATAGAGATCAATTTTTTTAACTTGTTAAAACGTATACAGCCCAAAATCAAAGCCACTATTAAGTATTAGCTATGGATCTTAAAGCTGTAGGCATTTACGATCAGTTTATACAGGGTGGTGCTCCACAAACGCCTCGGTCTTTAGTTCAAAAGTGATTTTGAAATATTATTTAAAGAAATGTACCAGAAATATGCGAGTACTTTCAAAGCAATATGTAAAATTATTAAGAATTATACAGGGTGCTCAAAAAATATATTCATATTAGGCTTCTGTTTTTTTTTGGTAAAACACCCTTTATAATAATAAATTTTTAGATTGTTAAATAAATAATAAAGTAGGTTTTATCAACGATCCTTATACCAAAAATGTAAAGTTTTAAATTATTTAAGAGTTTTGAAAAATTCATGACCGGAACAACCTATAAACTTACTTAGTGCGGACTTTGTATACAATGTTACATTGCTAAAATATAAACTGTATTCATAATCTTAATTCTATATATATTTTAAGAAATTATAAAAAGTGTTTAAAAACTAATATTTATTTTTAAGTTACCTCTAGAACATCCTGTATATTGGTCCATTTTTGGATTTTAGAAATAAAAATAAGTTGGATTTCTATAGTGATACCTTTATTAAAAATGTAAAGGTTATGAGGTATTTAAAAATGTTGCATAATTCATGCCTTGTATATTTCTGCATTTAAGCTGGATACACCTAAATAAGTTAATAAAACTTATATCTTTATTTACTTAAGCAGATATTATTAACTGAAGTGGCATAGTAAAAGTATACTTGAAAAACAGTTTGTTTTTTACCCTATACATTTTGACGGTCCAAAAATGTATTTATATCTTTGTTTTAAGTCTGCACAATAATAATTTAGAAAAAAAATTACCGTTTTTTTCTCATTTTATAATCAATTATGTCATTTTTGAAATTTAATCATTTTAACAAACTTAATAATAATTTTATTTGGTGCGACGCCACTGCTGTAAGAAATATTCTATGCAACATATTTTAATATATTTTACTAAATTCTTTATTATAGCCTATGGCTGTGCATCAAAAGATTTTCGAGTTTCGGAAAAGCTTAAGTAAGACAGAAAATAACATAAAATCATAGGGCGTACTCAAAATCTCAATTTTAGAGCTCAATAACTCTAAAACTAGAGACGATCGGGCTTTGTGTCCATGAGAAAATTTAATCAGGGCGTTAAAATCTACAACATATCAAATTTAAAAAAAAATAACCGAAAGCCACTTTCCATCAGGATTAAGCAAGGTCCTTTATAAAAGGATTTTTCAAGTCTTTTTTTTTTTTAAGTGAATGACAGTTTACGTCCTTTAGCATTGGCATCAAATTAATAGTGCGAATACAAAACAATCACTGGTAATATGTATGCAAAATTTGGCGAAAATGCTATTAGAAAAAAACTTTAACATCCTGTATTCTGTAGAATTTTCGAACACCCTGTAAATTTTTTGTTATCCTTGAATTATTTTTTTTTAAATAGCCAAGCTTAAGAATGTCAAAATGACGATTTTTTAACTTACAACTTTGTAGCCCTCCACTTTTTAGTGAAATGTACACTGTTTAGCATGTTATTAACTTAACCTATTTTAATCTCACGCTATTGCTAACATCTTTATTATTGAAGATACAAAGTCGTTTTTATTTTCCGCTTATTAACGTGCTGCCAACAGAAAAACAATTGAACATTGGGGTTTTGACTTATTGTAAAAAAATTATTTTATAAGACCCTGTATATTATATCATAATTTAAAAGATGTATCAAAAGCTTTTAAAAAAGTCAAAATGTAATATATCCAGTTTTTAACAGTTTCGGAAATATGGCCATCCTCAGAAATTTTATAATAAACTGGGATCTTTTACATAAAACAGTCTGTATAATATTGCATCACCATTATATAGATATTTTAAAGAGCTTTTAGAAAATACCACATTTGATATGTCTATCTCTCATAGTTTAAAAAATATGACCATCCAAATCTGAAAATTATGTTAAAATTCCATTATATCTACAGCTGTAAACTACATATAAGCACTAATTTAGTGTCGAAGATAAAATAAACACGGTATCTATTATTTTTTTTATTATTGGATGGCCATAACTCCAAAACTATAAGAGATAAACATAATTTGGTATTTTCTTAAAGCTCTTCTGAAAATATCTATTTAATGGTAATGCAATATACCAAGTGTTTTATTTAAAAAATTCCATATTTCCGTAACTATTACAAATTGGATATATCACATGTGGCCTTTTTTTTAAAGGTTTTTGATAGGTCTTTCTAGTGGCGATATATTATACAGGGTGTTCTATTTAAGAAATTACATTTTTTGTAATAAATCGAAAACCAGATGTTCAATTGTTTTTCAGTTGGCAGTACCTTAATAGGCAGAAAAAGTGCTACAATTTTACTAATTTAACCGACATTGCATCTTCAATGATAAGGAAGTTAGCAATAGTGCTGACTGAGGAATGATTACCCTGTATTTTAGTTTATTTATTATCGGCCCTGTATATGGGACTTTTGGTGGTGGTACTTAACCGGGTACAAGGTATCTTTCGGTATATTAATCTGCCGCGCGTTAGTAAATCCCCTCTTGGGCTTTCCTACTATAATATTTAGGTTATTTTTTTTAAAATATTAGTAAATTTCTTATTTTGATTTAATTTTACCTTTTAATGATGGTGCCACCAAAACGTGGATTTTTAATTAGAATATTTGGGTTTTTGGGAGGTTTTTCTTTATTGTGTTTCAGGCGACCGGCCAGTTTATGGAGGCCAAGTTTCAGCTCGCTATAACCCGATGACAGGACCAAAGCTTTTTACTTTGTCTTTCCTTTGTTAATTCTTTTAAAATATTAAGTTTTATGTTTTAGGTACCTTTACTATGGTTTCTGTTTGTCTAAAAATTCTGGTTAATATATTTTTTTGTTCGCTTTTCTGGTTCTCCATCTTATCCATATTCTTCACCATTTTCTGGTTCTTCCTCATTTCGGAAATTTCATCGTTCTTTCAAAAATGTGTTATTGTGTTTGGGGAACTTTCCCGAAATGACGATTTAAAATTGAGGCGCGATTTTTTTTAACGGCAAGTACGTTAAAACCTGTTTGCCACGTTAAATGTAAAATGCGTAGGGTCATTTTTGTATTTCATACGCTAAAAGGTGTTTCTTTTATTTCTATTGTTTAAATAAAGGCCCAATATATAAGAAAAACATTTCGAAATCTGTTGACTCTTGGTATACAATTTAATGCAAAACTCATAATTCTACTTAAAAGTGTGTTTTTTTTTAAACATTTAAAGTTTATCATTATGGTCTCTCTCGAGAAAGCGAGAAAAACCGCGGCCAAAGCTACATACTTTTTTTTATAGCAAAACACTGATTTTTGAATGAATTTGTTCCAACCCATGCGTTGTCACTGTAAAATTGTGTACACATAGTTTTGAAGACCCTGTATATTGAATTATTTAATTTAATTTATTTGTAAACCGCTAATAACAAATTATGCATTTAAAATATGTTTATTTACTGCTCCTAAAACAATTCACTTTTTTCAAAAGTGCTAAATTCAATAAAGTCAATAGTTATTAAATTATATATAAATTCTTTATCTTCCGGAAGAAATTAGTCTCGTTTTCTCCTGGTGCCAGCTTGAGGGTACTAACCTCTGCTAAGGTCGCTACCGGAACCACAAAGGTAATCCGGTACTGCTCCGGAATCTAGAGCGCCTCGCCTAAAAACCTACTCTGGTGGGCGACGTTGTCATGTTGCATGCTATAATTACAATGGTGCTAATTTACACGGTATAATCAATAAAAATAATAAATAAAGTTGGATCTGCATTACTTTTAAAAACTTAAATAAGTAAGCTTCCTGACATAGGGTATTTAAAAAATAAATTACTTTTTTAATTAAAAATGTTTACTACATTAATAGGTAGTAGAGGTTGCGCCCTTGCGCGCACCAATTAGAATCAAACAAAAATTAGGCAACTCGTCTAGCTAGGGTGGTTGCTATACAGGGTGTGCGCTAAAAATATGTAACACCAGTAAGCATGTGGTCTTTCGGACGCAACTTCCGCTCGTCAGAAACTGGCCTTGTTTGGCCAAAATGAAAGGTTAAAATAAGCCTAATCGAATAATGGTATCTTACCTCTTAAAGCATAGTCATAAGGAAAAAAACAAGGATGTTTTTATATGGTGTTCATTAATTTAAATAATTGGTATACCTACATTATTTAAATTATATCATTGTTAGTATTTTTTATCACTTAGTAGAGTATTTCCGCTTTAGTAGGTAACTGCAATATATTTTTCCTACGACCACTTGTGAAAATAGCAAATAGCACACTGGTGTTGCAAAGTACTTTACAACACTCGTGTGATATATATTATGATGTCATTCTAAAAACTGCTATTGACATATTTATTGTAGTGACAGTAAAAAAACTTTTACTTACCTTAAACAGTAGAACCCAAATTAGCGAAAATCATCCTATTAACGTTATGTTACTACACAGTATAAGCTTTCTTCTAATATTAAAAAGAGTAATAATAAAATTTCCGAAAAAATAAAAACATAAATAAAAATAGATATAACCACAAAAACAACTTTCACTAACTGCTCGCTCAGTGGCACAGTGTTGTCAGGTAAGTAGATCAAATTAAAAATCTCCCTCCTACCTTTGAGCACGCATTGTATAGAGGCAGCCTTGCCGCTTGACCGTTCGACCTAAAGCGCCAGAGAAAAACTTCTATAGATCAAATTCCTTTCTCTCTGTCTTCGTGTACTTAAACAACTAGTTAAATCTTTTTTTTAACCCTTAATTTAACCTGAGGCTAATTACACACTTTACTTTATAAATCCACTTTCTTTTATCCATTCATAAATAGAATCAGACCCTTCCGACGTTGCCAAATGCTTTCCATATTTTGCATGGCATAACGGACGTTTAGTAGCTGTGTTAGTCGTTTTTTCCTACTTTCAGGACTTTAGGTTATGCATTTACAATTTTTATATTTTTTATATTTTTTCTCAAAATATGAGAAAAAAATAGTGTACAGTACTCGTGTGATAATGACTTTCATACACTCGTGGGTTTATCGCACTCGGTTAACGCCTCGTGCTACAATATTCCCACTCGTGTAAAATTAGTCATTTTCCACACTTGTAATGTAATATACTATATAGGTATTTAACAAATGTTTTGCAAATTCTTATTAAAATTTGCTTTCGTTTTAAGAAATAAAATTCCTTTGATCTTTAAAAAATTTATTGATTTTATTGTTTGGTTTTACACTTGCCTATGTTGAAAAAAAACCCCTTCGTCTTATTTTTTTCTAAATAACCGTTTTGTGAAAAACGTATAGGTCAATATATTTTATTTAAACCTTAGAGCATAATCCAACCGAGTGCAGGGTCAAAATAGTAAATTATAGTGAATATACCTACCGAGAGGCAGGCTTTCCGCAAAAACTTACCTTTGACCCTTTTGTTTAGAGTTTAAAATAATTTAGAAGTTTAGAATGTTTTTAAATAGATGCTAGCACCACCGTTAAAAATAGATAAAAGACAGTGTCTATTAGCTTATAATGATCCTTAAATCTGATGCGAAAAAATATGTATTTAAGGCTGCTATTTTTAATATCCAATCATAAACAATTACTATACTCACTAAAACTAAAAAATTTTCACATAGAAATCGGCAGCAAAATAAGGGCGTCCAGTCATTTAGGGTAGATTTAAGACAGTATTTTGGAAAATTGAGAAACCCAAGGGTAAATTTGTATAAAACTATTCTCAAAATTCACTTATGACCGCAACTTCAAAACAGGGGTCAAAAGTAAAAAAAAACGATTTTTTTAACTTTTGTTTTAAACATTTTTTATTCGTTGAATCGTTCCTGGGATAAAGGGCAGCGCGAGCGCAGTTTAAATATTATTTGAAATCAACTCCAGGTCCCAATAAAAATCAGCTCATTTAAGGTTTATAAATTAATACTAAATATATATAATTATAAAAAAATGTTTATTCTTTATTTACAAAATTTCATTTTTTTGATAAAAACTGGCAAAGTCAAATCTAATCTACTTTAAGATCTCATACATATTTGGATTTTGTACTGGCAAGGCCCACAGCCAAGTATAATTTTATTATTGAACTTGGCTCACCATTTTCACATTTATGTTTTTGGTGGGATATCATTAATTTTTGTAAAGAAAATAAATATAAATCAATGCAACCTCCACTAACCATTTTATTTCTTTCATGCATTGTGTATTTAGTTTGTTTATTGGGGTGGCAACAAAACAAGGAACATAATATTGCTTTAATATATTATTGATAATTAAAAAATAATAATAAAAAAATATATGTTGACAAATTCCCTCTTACATTGCCTAAGACACCCACGGTACGTTAATATTTAGGCTTTTAGCCTTTGTGGATTGTTCAAAAATTAAAAAAAAAGTTCTTTTAATTATTTTATCTTTTTTTTATTTTAACATTAACAAATGTATATATATATATATATATATATATATATATATATATATATATATATAGATATATATATGAAAGTGAATGGTTCTTGAGCCTTGATATAAATACATTAATAAAAGGTAAAGTTCTTTGGGCATATGGCTAATCAATGACTGCTGGCGCACTTTTTACCTACCACCTTTAACCTCTCGATGCTATGGCTGGTTGTTTTTAAATTTCTTGGTGAGATGGCACCGCTGTCTGTATTTATTAGTTCTGGGATCCGGAAAGAATATTTACAGTCAGTCGGGGCGTCATCAAGGCGTCTATAGCGACCTGAAGCGGCCCGGAAGTATTCCATTTTCTTTTGGAGACTTTGTAATTTTTAAACAACCAACCATAGTAGCCGAATTCTTACAGGGTATTTTTTATTTATTTATTTTTACAGTCATTGATGAGCCATATGCCCAATATATATATATATATATATATAAACATTATTTAATTTTTTTGCATTCTTTTTATTTATTAAAAAATAGTTACCATAGATTAGATTTAAATTATAATATAACATACATTTTTCCCTTTACAAATTTATAACTACACGGGCAGGTAAATGTTATTAAATAAATTGATAATTAATTAAAAATAAATAATTAATAAAAATATTTAATTATAATATAATTTTTAATAAGAAATAAAAATTATTTATGATTAATTATAAATTTAGTAATAATTTTTAAACCTCTCGATCGGAACCGCCAGTTGATTACAAATAATATTCAAACTGCGCTCGCAGTGCCCTCTATCTCAAAAACAATTTAACGTATAAAAACATATCTAAAACAAAAGTTCTAGAGAATTTAATTCCCCACAATATTGAAATTATATACAATTAGAAGACCATTTAAAGCAAGATATTTGCAAAAACATGCAAGAAGTCGGTTTTTTTAACTTTTGACCCCGATTTTAGTAGTTGAGGACATCGAATAATAAGTAAATTATGTTTTATGATACAAGTATCCCATATAACATTTTTTGCCGGCGTTGTACATTTAATTTACTGGCATTGCCAACACTCTTTAAGTGGGCAATTGGCCGTTATTAGGCCACGTGTTGCAGATAAAGTGACGGCATCCGTCATTAATAAGTTATTGGCAAAAAATGCGTTTAAGATGATGGCATCCATCATTAATAAGTTATTGGCAAAAGATAACAAAAAGACACGAAAGTGGGCAAATGCAGATACTCCCAAGCAGCAAGCTGACGTCTTATTGACGAAAATTGTCGCATATACTTTTTTCAAAAGCTAAAATGATGCGATATTTTATTTGAAAATTAAAATAGGAAAAAACTCCTTACTGCATGCAATTTCCTTGCAATGCAAAGTACCATCTCTCGGAACACTGTCCAACTTGGAGATGCAGATTTTTATACTAGCCGAAGATATTTCTTTCAAAGCTAAGTGAGATTACCTACCGCAGACCGCTCTCGAATTATTTTTGTCTAATGGGTACGGTTTAGACGATAAAAAGCGAAGATATTGCAGAAGCGCAGTAGTTTATTGTCCATTACGCCATCTATCGGTGTGTCAAAAAAGTATTAAATATATATAATATTTTTTATTAACACGTCTTTAAAACTTTGTTACAGCTCCTAACAGTCTACTTGAATATCTTGCCTTCTCGACTAACCATCACCAATTTATCACACAACACACACTTATTAGGTAATGAATACATTTAATTATGTCTATTAAAAAACTCTTTTCTTTAAAAAAGAAACTAAAAAGCTAAAAAACACGTAGAAAACAAATGCAGAAAGCCGTCATCTTCGGTCGAAATTAACGTAGCTAATTTTACCATCATTTTATTTTTATTTGCTCCAAAATACATAATAAACATTTTGTTTGGCCTAATTTTTATTTGCATGATTTTTAACAATAAAATGTTATGAAAAGGCCATTTCCTTTAAATTATGTAAAAAACATAAAATAATGTTGTTTAGCTGCCATTATAAATAAAACAGATCAAAAAATTGCTTTAATGTTAGTTAAATACCAATATTAATAATATATATGGTTTAAAAAGTATGAATATGCTTTGAAGGTTTGCCTTCAAAAATCCAATATTTATTTGCCTGCAACAAAAACGCGTGCTTTATTTAATTAGGATTGGTATGCTGCCATTTTTGTATGCTTGCCGGCAATTCGCCTGCATGTAAAATTTATTGGCAATTAAGTGTTTATTTAGGGTTGACTTTTTAATGCGTATAAGATGTTGGCATAATATTGTCACCAATTGCCAATGCTTTACCATCAATGCCAATATGAAAAATGTACATTGCCGGCAAATAGTGTTTGCTGGGATTAAAAAATTAACATCTAGGTATTTCAACTTTCCTAGGTGAACCCTCTTATATGACTGGGCTAAATAACTGAACAGTTTATTCTGCCATTTAACACTGAATCAAAATGAATTAAAATCATTGTTTTCCAAAACATCCAATATAAAATACATTTTAATTTAAAGAATAATTTCCTGTTGCGGACAGAAACCAGTAGATACCAAAAAAATTGTTGTACTTTATACAGAGTTTGTTTTAGTTTGTTTTTTTTTATACACAGGGGTTGTTTAAAACTTAAAACACGATTTTAAAATGTATTCAAAAATGTTTTAATATTAAAAGATGTCGTCTAAAAGATTTATTTTATAAAAAAAATTAAAGTAAATTTTATACAGGTCCTGTTTTAAATAAATTTAAAAGATATTTTTTAAGTTTAAAAAAGGTAATTTTTCTAGAATTTTTGATTTAAGTTATCCAAATAGTTTTATACCTAATTTTTCTAGCAAGTTTTATTTTTTTGTTATCTTTTTTATTTTTAGATATTTTACGTAGTTTTTAGTGCAATCAATTAAAATGTGCAATAAAATCACCACTTCTGGTCAACATTTTCCGTTACGTCCCGTGTTTGGGCTCAAATGAAAGGCCTAAAGTAGTGGATTATTAATTTTAGGTTTTTAGTTTTCGAGCTATTATATTTTACAGTAATTACTTAATTTGCAGAATTAGGCATGTTTATAAGCAAATTTTGCAATTAATCATTTGCTAGAAAAGACATCCCAAGGCCGTTAGTAGTGCTGATAATTTTTTGGTCGTTAAAGGGCTGCATGGTCCTTTAAAAATAATTTTGGCAGTATACCATATGTTAGTGTAAATACAAGTCCAAATCTTAGATTCGCAGACCAAATTGACATCAACCCATTTAACACTGTTCCTAAAAATAAAAGCCATGTTTCTAAGAATAACAGCCCATTAGAAGTAGTAGTATTTGAAAATAGGGCACCGTTGTTTTAGAATACGGCACCGTATAAAATATTATAGATGTAATAAATAATTTTATAAAATTTTAAAAATACCTTATATTAATAAAACATTTTTTAGCTAAGTCTAAACAAGCCTAGAAAATATTCAAACCTTGTATAAAATAAACGTTAGGATGTTTAATAAAATTAACTTACTAAAAAAAACCTTAAAATTAAATTAAATTAATATATATAAATAATTAAAAAATATATCAGATAAATTTTCGGCCTAGACCCTGTATAAAATTTTTAGTTCAGAACTTAAAACAGTGCAGTGCATATAATTTAAAACACAACACACGACAGCAGTTGTTATTTAATTATGTAGAGTGCTGTGTTTTAAATTATACGTTTAAATAACGTTTTATTGTTTTAGAGGTCGGATGATGCTGGAAAGATCGAAAAACGTGTAACGTTTGTAATATATATGTTATTTGACTGAGACCAAGACTCAGTGTTTGTCTTATACTCTATAATTTATTCTATATACCTATAAAAGAAACTAAATTTTAGTTATCAAGCCACCGTAAAATAATTAAAAACAAGACTTTTATTTTCTTAAATCTTATTTTTAGAAACTGAAAAAGGTTAACATAATGAGTACATTTTAAATTTTGTGATACTTCACATGCCTCATAAAAAATTTGACACAACTTTTCCATTTTGGTCTCAAATTCCATATGTGTGTATGTGTATATACAATTAAAGTAAATTTTGTATATTTTAAATTTGTTGCTTGAGTTATAAATTAAGTGGCGGGATATTTTGAAGTATATAAAATTAAAAACAAAAGCTTTTTTCAATTTCCGTTCGTTCTCGGTTGTGATTAGACGTTGCAAGGGAAGCTCATAACGGGCTTTCACGTGTAATCGTGCATGAAGGATGTAGAAGACTTTCTGGTGCCCCGAGGAAGATAGGAAACTCACGGCTAAATTAAAAGGCATCTTTTTTCTGGAACTAGGCGCTGTGAGTGAATTCCTATAACCTGATGTTTTGCTGTTTGGCGTGCTGCACGAGGTGTTTTCCAGTAGCGGAAAATAGAGGCGGGCGCTGCGGGAGACGTCAGTACTGAAAGAAATCGGTTATGCGCAATACCAGCAGCAGTACTTGGAAAGATGGCCAAAATTTATGCATCTCATAGCTTCGTTGCATACATTTGCTAGGAATTTCTAGGAGCTACAAAGCTCGACTATCCAGATTTTTCAACGACAAACTCCTGGAAAGCTTATGAGCAACATCCCTCATATGACCGGAAGGGAGAGAGCTGGTGATTGACTAGTATCAAGGCCATAAACAAGCAAGCACTTTTTTTGTTGTATGAACATTGTTTTAGTTTAAATGTTTATCCTAGGATATTCTAAAAATCCTAAGCTGTTTTTACAGTCTGAAGGACTTCTTGCATGAAAGTTTTCTTTCTGCAATATTTCGATCTGCACACGCGTACAGATTTTCAAAATGAAAAACAATATAAAAAAACTAACCTCACAGCAATTTTTTTTGGGAAATGTATGCATCAAAATATTTTTAGGATATGCCTATTTGGAGACACTACAACTCTTATTAAATATTTTTGTCATATCTTGTTAAATAACAGAAATTATGGTTTTCCAAGACCCATTGGGCCACCCCAAAATGTTTATCTGCCAAGGGGTGGAAACAGTCAAAACTGTCTGGCAACTGAGGAAATATCTTCTAGTAGGTACCAAAGTAACACAATATAAAATTCAGCTTTTACAAAATGATGAAGTTTTTAATTTTTAACCTTTGATTTCAATTTATTAACCTTTGGTACCCGGTACCTTCAAAGCCTCTATAGGTCAAACTTCATAGTCTACCATTGCTTCTACCGATGTTAAGAGCATGCACTGACAAAACTTTCAGCTTTTACAAAATAACGATGGTCGGCTGCTCATTATGTATCTGTCGCAGGCAAATACCCATATAACATTCTTTTGCCGGCCATGTACATTTTAATTTACTGGCATTGCCAACACTCTTTAATGGCAAGGCATTGGCAAAAGGTATCAAAAGACACGAAAGTGGGCAATTGGCCGTTATTGGGCCACGTGTTGCAGATAATGTGATGGCATATGTCATTAATAAGTTATGATGAAAAAATGCGCTTAGAATGATGGCATCCATCATTAATAAGTTATTGGCAAAAAGCTATCAAAAGACCCAAAAATGGGCAATTGGCCGTTATTGGGCCATGTGTTGCAGATAATGTGATGGCATCCATCATTAATAAGTTATGATGAAAAAATGCGCTTAGGATAATGGCATTTATCATAAAATAAGTATTGCAAGTTTTATAAGTTGAATGTCCCAAAAGTTAAATAACAAATTTAGAATGTATTAATCGAAAAAAATAAGAAAAATGTCAGGAAAACTTTATTATTAAAAAAATTACATAATATACATTTTTATACAGTAACAATAACCCATAAAAAATTTAAGTTATGTAATAAAATTTAAAAAAGATCTCTCTAAATATTCAAGGGACACTTACACTCAATTTTCAGATACAAAACATAGGAGAAATATTTTAAAGGAGTTAAATGTAAAAAAACTATTAAATACATATAACGTTTTTTATTAACAAGTCTTTAAAACTTTTAATAAGACAACTCCCTAATTTCATTTATTTTTTAAGTAACTACAAACCCTAAAGGTTTTAAACAAAATGTTTACAGCTCCTAACAGTCTACTTAAATAACTTGCCTTCTCGACTAGCCATCGCCAATTAATCACACAACACACTAATTTGGTAATAAATACACTTACTTATCTCTATTAAAAAAACTCTTCTTTAAAATAGAAACTAAAAGCTAGAAAACCACGTAGAAATTAATTGCACAAAGCGATCAAACAAAAGCAAGTTTGCTTCATCTGTCAAACTCGTCAAATCTTGTATTTCGGCTAAGCGGAAAATTTGAATTTGTCACCTTCGGTCAGAAATTAACCTAGCTAATTTTACCATCATTTTATTTTTATTCTCTCAAAAATACATAATAAACGTTTTGTTTGACTTAATTTTTATTTGCATGATTTGTAACAATAAAATGTTATGAAAAGGCCATTTCCTTTAAATTATGTAAAAACATAAAATAATGTTGTTTAGCTGCCATTTTAAATAAAACAGATCAAAAAATTGCTCTAATGTTAATTAAATACCAATGTTAATAATATGGTTTGAAAAGTATGAATATGTGTTAAAGGTTTGCCTTTAAAAATCTATTATTTATTTTCCTGCAACAAAAAGGCATGCTTTATTTAATCAGGATTACTATGCCGCCATTTTTGTATGCTTGCCGGCAATTCGCCTGCATTTAAAATTTATTGGCAATTTAGTGTTTATTTAGCGTTGACTTTTTAATGCGTATTATATGTTGGCATAATATTGCCACCAATTGCCAATGCTTTACCATCAATGTCAATATGAAAATGTATATTGCCGGCAAATAGTGTTTGCTGGGTGGTTATTTTAGGCAAATGCCTTCTTCCTGGGCAAAAAGTTAATGAAAATAATTTTTATTTAAAAGTAATTTGCCCAGGTCAATGCATTTGTTGTTGCCCTTCTTAGGCAAATGACTGTGATGTATTTAAATACATATTAGTCGTACAGTTTGTTTTGCAGACTACAGTGAATGCAAAAGCATGTGTAATTTGATTGGTTCAAAGTGCTATAGACGGTCATGCAAAACTGTCACATTGGGGCGGTCATGGTTAGTTTTGGTTGGTTAAATCCTTTTTAATTTGCTTTATTAGAATTTAAAAAAAAATAACTTACCAGAACTAACCATGACCCCCTTGTGACAGTTTTGCATGACCGTCTGGTTATGCAAATATTTTAATTTTCATTTGCCTAAAAATTGCTTAGGCAAACAGAATCGAAATGCTAATTAATTAGGCAAATAGCATGTGAAAATGAAAAAACACCGTTTGCTCTGGCAGAGGGCATTTGTGTAGGCGGAAGCCATTGCATGCGACTATCTATATAGTCGTTTAAAACTTTACGTCACCATATTGTCAAGACACTTTAAACATATATACAATGCATACTGTAGTGGTATCTATGAGGAAAATGAAAGGATATTAATTATCCATTCTCTTTAAATTCATAATTGTCTCTTTTAGCAAAATTGTAACTGTTATAACAAAAACCTAGATGGAGCTACAAGTAAGTCAAGTTTTAGGTAGGTATGTTTTTTAATAAAAGAAAAAGTATGGGTGGAACAAAATACTCTTACCGGAGCGGAGGCTCTAACGCTATTAAAAACCCCTTTAGGGTAATAACATATAGCCCTAAGGTGTAAGAGCTTCGGTTCTGACCCTGTGTGTACACAAAATTATATATACACTATTTATCCATACAAACTAGCGAGCGGCTAAAAAAAGAAATTCTGAGACCAAATGTGGTGTTCAGCCAAAAAATCTAAAAACTAATACATCTATGTTATGCCCATTTTGGTGGTGAGTCTACTAGCGTTTTTAATCAAAAAAAAAAAAAAAAAAAAGAATGGTTAAAAACATACTAAACATCAAATAAATATTTATAATTTTTATAAATGGATATAAACCTTTTTTTTTTGGAATATTTTTTTTAAATTTAAATATAAGGCATTAAGAAAATACATAAACTAACATCAAACCTATTCGGTTTTCAGTTGTTTAAAACGATCTACCCTAAATACAGTAGGTATGATAAAATGATATTTTAAATTTACTTATTTTTTGGAGAAACTGATCGCATTGTCCAAAACTACGAATTACAAAATTTAACTTTAATTAGTATTATGCAGGACAGATTATAACTAAAATCATAAAAAAATGGCCAAGAGTAAAGTACTTTTATTTTTAATAATGCAGCGTGTATACTTTAGCAAAAGGCTAAGTAGAAAACGTATTTTCTTTAAATCTTGAGCCTCCACCCATCAACTTGAACTATAAAAATAAAAGAAACATTCCATTTAACATACCTAAAATATTACGTGTAGCGCAAAACTGGAAATCAGCAACTAGAATTTAACAATGACAATATCATTGTTTAATTCTACTTACCCAAAAACCTTTAAATATTCAACTTTGTAAACGCAGTTTAGTTTTTAAAGATATGTGAACACATCTGAAATTTGTAACTTAAATATGGTGTTGTCGCTAGTAAAAATGAAAATTAAAGAAATTAGGCTTGCGCAATTTATTGCAATAGAATAAATGTGAAATTCTAATTAAAAAAAACGATTAAGATACTTGTAGCTGAAAACCGGGAAACCTGGCACCGGTGCCGATATCACCATTAACGTAAATTACCTGCCGGATACTCCAATGCGACGCATACGAAAATTGGCATACGAGCTTTAGCGGTTTTAAAGATATTTAGGAGTTGCAGTACTTTTTACTAACCCCGTAGGTAAATTGCAATAATGAAAATAATTACTTCATAGGGTTGTTTTCACAGGTTAAAAAATTTCTTGCGTGAAAATGTTTTATCTGCTATTGCAAGCATAAAGACAAGGCAGAAAGTACTTTGTTGGCAGCAACATGTCAGTTATTGAAATAATTTATTGAGTAACTTTGAGGAAAAAATTCGGAGTTGCCGCAACATTCTAAAAAATAAATTTAAAAGGTTCGACAGTACGTAATAAAATAAAATATGGATTATCTTTGTCATGAAAACCTAGTTAGTAATTCTGCTGATTCATAATTTTATAAGATTTTTAATCGGTAACGTAAATAAGTCCTTCAAGAAAAAATATTTCTTAATAAATAAAACTCAGCAAAAAATATTTTTAACCTGGGTGTGTCTTAGATTATATACATTCCCACGATATGAAGCTTAAAGATAATTACAATAAAATAATACAAGGAATATATTTTCTTCATTTAAAATTATTTACATGTCGTTTGAAAGAAGTGACGTAAAGAATATTGCTTATAACACAAGTTAGTTTTATAAACGTTTATAAAACATTCATGTAGATTTTGGGTAAAGTACGATAAACGTTCTCAAACGTTCGTAAATGTTCTTTAAACGTGTTCTAAAAGTTTTGTGTCAGCAAAAACAACGTTTTTTTACGTTTACTAAACTTTTTTATTGTACCTAAAACGTTCTAGAAACAGGCTTTTAAAGTTCTTTTGTGACGTCTAAAAACGTTGTCATAGTATTGCTAAATTTGGTAATTGTTTACAAACCGGACGCATCGCCTATTTTAATGAAAGGACGTCGCACAATTAGCATTGAGAATGGCTTTCGGTTGGAATACCCCCAAATTTTAATATGTTGTAGATTCGTCCTTTCTGATCAACATCGTAATGAAACTTATTTTGATCTGGCTTGTAATTTCGGAGATGAGATATAAATTTTTAAAGTTGACAGTTTTAGACTTCAGAGATTTTACACCAAAACTGGTTTTGGCCCATTTTTCCTATTTCACCTACAAAAAGAGGCAACTTTCTATACACCAATTTTTAGGTAGAGAATTAGGTCAATTAATTATGTACAAAATATTTTTATTAGACTTACGTCATTCTCAGTGGCGGCACAACCAAAAAAGATATAAGAAAAATCTAAAGAAAAGCAGGTTTTCATAATATTTGAGAATAAAAATGAAAAAACGGTTAAATATTTTTATTTTTTGGTATGTTGTTTAAACGTCTTTGGGGAAACAGTAAAGCTCGGCTACATAGGCCAAAGATGATCACGCTTTGCTCGTTACGATAATAATATATAGGTAATTATCGTTTTAATGTTTTTAAAAACCACACATATTGATCGTTTCTGAACTATAAATTTAATTTGGGTTTAAATGAAGCAGGTACTTTTTCTTATTTTTGCCAATTTAGATCAGGCCAGTGACGTAGTAAGTATTTGAAAAATATTAAATTGAGAATATTTAAAGAAATATATTCTCAATTTGACATTTTTTTAAATGCATGCCACGCCACTGGCCAAATTTAAATAGATTAAAAGTACCAAAGATACGAAATAAGTACCTGCTTTATACAAGCCCAAATTAAATTACATAGTTCAGAATCTATTATGTGTGGGTTTAATCAATATGTGTGGTATACCACAAAGCGTGATCATCTTTGACACATGTAGCTTAGCTTTACTGTTTCTTCAAATACTTCCTAAGAACATACCAAAAAATTTAAAATATTGAACCGTTTTTTCGTTTTAAATCTCAAAAATTGCTTTTTTCTAGATTTTTTTAAATATTTTTAATGTTGTGCCGCTACTGAGAATGAAGTAAATCTAGTATGAAAATACTTTGTACAGAATTAAATAGCCTGATTCTCTACCTAAAAATCAGTGTATAGAAAGTTGCCTCTTTTTGTAGATGAACTAGGGAAAAATACGAGATTTGGTGTAAAATCCCAGAAGTCTAAAACTGTCAACTTTAAAAATCTATATATATCTCCGAAATTATAGGTCAGATCCAAATGAGTTCCATTAAGATGTTGAGAGTTGGGGTGCTGATTACGGGTCTGAAACAATTTTTTTCGGACACGCTTCATTCTCGAGATATTCATCATCAGACTTGATAACCAAAAATTACCCAAATTTACTATTTTTCCCTTCTTTTTGCAAGCAATTCTTGATTTAAAGCTAAATTAGTACTTAATATTTGATTTCTACCTCTTAAACCCCCATTTTTCTATTTGTTTTACCTGTTTTTCTCATAAAATTGCAAAGCTTCACTTTCGCCTTGAGGCCCTCAAGCCTACTGTCATTAAAAGTGAGGCCTTACAATTTTATGGAACAATGGGTAAGTAAAATAAATAGAAAAATGGGGTTTTAATAGGTGAAAATTAAATACTAAGTACCAAATTTAGCTTCAAATTAAGAATTGTTTGCAAAAAGAAGGGAAAATAGTGAATTTAGGTTAGTTCTAGTTATCAAGTCTGATGATGAATATCTCGAAAGAAGGAAACGTGCCCGAAAAAAAATGCTTTCAGAATAGGAATCAGCGCGTAATTTTTTTTTAATTTTTAACCCTCCGTAGTTCAAAAACAAAGACGTTTAGGACATATGTTTATATAAAGTTATTTCTTATTTTTTGTTGTAGAATCATTTGGTAAAGTTTGTCTGTTGAGTTACTGGACACCCTGTATGTACGTAGGTAATTTGATTAAAATTGATGAAAACTTTGATGTCTATTGGTGCCTAAACAGTGAGGTTTATCGACTTTTATAGAGAGTATCTTATTTTTAAAATTTTTAATTGTCTATAAAATGGCGCCCCTAGTTTTGCGATATCTGTCAAAATAGAAAAGTTATGATGTAAACAAATTTTAAGTTTTAGGTAAAGTGTCTTCTGGCGGTATTTCAAAAAGTACTTTTGTCTTAAAATTTTAGTATCTGCAAAGCTCGATTTGTGTGCCAAGTATCAACTGGATTGGTTAAAAAATAAATGCAATATGGTGAAAAAACCAAAATAAAAATTGAACTTTAACGGCTTGTAACTCGAAAACGAATGACATTTGGAAAAAAAATAATATGAAGCTCTACCCTTATTTTGTCAAGTAGAATCACCCCCTTAAGTTTCGTGATCGATTTTGAATCACGAAATAAGAGTATATATCAGTACTAATTAATTATTAGTTAGTACGATTTGATAATATTACTGAAACAAGAGGAAAAAACAGCACATCAGAAAATACTGAAGAAAAGCAGCACATCAAAGAATACTAATCGAATAAAATTCATTAAAATGTATTTTTGCAAGTTGTAAAATTGCCACACCAACTAACACCAAAAATTATACTTAATGTCATTTATGTCATTCACTAATCACAAAAGATTTGAGGGTGCGTTCCTTGCCAAAAGGATTCCCTGGGTACGTTCCTAACTAATAATGCTCATCGATTTTTTTCCAAAGAACAAACTTAGAGTTATGCGATAAAGAGGTTATACTTATTCCTAAAAGTATAATCAAAGAATTTTTAATAAGTAAAAATAATTATTTCAGACCCTTTTTTTTATTCATTCAAATATATACCTTTTGTACTACCCAGTATTAATATACTGTGATAATTCACTAATATCATTATTAAATTAATATTTAAAAAAGCTTTAAAAAAATAGCACACTAAATATATCTAAGTTTATTAGTTGCGAAAATATTGCCATCCACATCAGGTATTTAGGTCATTTTAAAAAGGCCGGCCTTTTGTAGTGGGTAGAGTTATTGACTTTATATTATGGAATTATAAAGTACTTGTCAGGAGCTTTAAAATGATGTGCCTAAAGACCCTCCTTCCCACTTTTTTAAATGGCGCCTAACTCTCAGTTTGACATTTATATGTATTATTTCTTGCCTAAAATTTAGTTTATCTTGTGGTAGGTACTAAAGTCCTCCAATTTTTATAAAAAAATACCAAACAGTTAAAAATTTAGGAGGGGATCCTGATGTTGGACAAGTACTGTATAGCATTTATGCTTCATTTTTATATCCTAAAGTTTTAGTTGTTTTTTTTTATTGATCCGTTCAAAAAATAAAAGGGGGAGGGGACATTAAAGAAATTCACTCTATACATAGAAGAAAAGAAATTGTAAATCATTTTACGGAATTTTGTGACTAATAATTTTTTTACTGTATTTAAAAACATAATTGTCATAGGGAGTGGGCCAATAATTTAAATGAAAATTGAATAAAATACAGTTACCCTGGTATACTTGAAATACCATTTAAAGAAAGTTTACTATTAATTTTCCATTTTCCATTATTTTTAAAATGTAATAATATATTTTGCTATAGATTTAACAATAATAAATACATCAGTTACTAAATTAATAGGTCTAGGTATATAGTTTGCATGCAGGTTAAAAAAATATTGTTATTTATTTTTAGATACACAGACTGTCCAGGGATGGGGTTTGCAGAAGGTCAAGTGATTAAAAAATATTTTTTCAAATAAAAGTGCTTCTTTAGAAAAGTTCTTGCTTGTACAAAAATATGATTAACGAAGAGAAAATAGAAAATAATAGTATTTTACTCTTGAAGAGAAATCATGTTTTTTTAAGTTTTTACGAACCCTGTGTATAAAAGCGACATCATTTTCTTTTGGTAAATAATATTTTTACAAGCAAATTTTTATAAAATTTACTTTTTTCGAAAAATTAAATTTTTAGTTCATTTCTCAATAATTTTTAAAGGAGCTTTAAGAAAATAACACCTTAGGTACACCTTACTTTACTAGTTTTGGAAATATGGCCATAAAAATCAGACACACCTTTCAGTTCGCCTGGCAGGTACTTGTGCTCATCAAAAAAGCCTATCAATTTTTTTCAAACCTTACTATGAATAATCTAAATTCTAGAAAAATTATAAGCTTACAGCTTAAAGATTTTTTTAACTTTCAAAAATATACAGGGTGATAATGGCAGGGCTAATGCTTGCCAGGTAAAGATTGTCGTACTAATATGACTTATCACTATACAAATTTTTGCCTTATACAGGCCTAATGTTACTCCTAATACAGGGAATTATTTTTATTTATTTATTTATTTATTTATTTCAATTCTTCAATACATAGGTTCCTTGAAAGGAACAAAGCATGCGTCAATTATAAAACTTAACCTAACAATAAATATTTTAAAAACTAATATATATCTAAACTGAAAAGAACATATAGAGTACAAGTTAATAAACGGTATAAAAGACAAACAGTAAATACACTTTATGAAAAATAACAGACAGATGAAATACAAACAGACATATTAAGACACCAGAGAAACAAAGGAAATAAAAGGTTGATTAAAATTCTAGTTTGAAATAATCCGAATGGCAGTACAAAGGATTTTTTATTAAAACATCCTTAATAATGTACTTAAATTTGTTAAGGTTGTTTATATATTTTATTTTCTCTGGTAGCCTGTTGAATGCCTTAACTGTCACAAACAAAGAACTTTTTTCAAATAATGCAGTGTTATGTTTTATAACACTGAGATTGCCGGGGTACCCATAGATATCGAGATCAGTGGGGGTACCTTGTTTGCATTCCAACATTAAAACGCGAATTTGATGGACAATAATGTTGATATCTTTTATAAAAAATCAGAATTTTATAGAAATAAAGTGAATATACAGTCATAACTCTATATTTCTTAAACAGAGGAGTAGCATGCTCCAGGAAATTAACTCCTTCCAATGATCTAAGCATACGCTTCTGTAGAACCAACAATCTATTTACCCCTGATGAAGAGCCCCAAGCAGTTATTCCATATGCCAGTCTGCTTTGGACACATGCATTAATGTATTGTAGTACTACATGTTTGTTTACCTGTTTACTGAGATTATTTACCACAAAACACGATGTTGCCAAACTGCAAGCCAATTGTTCTATATGTAAGTCCCACGAAAGATTATTTTGTATATTTAAACCAAGAAATTTCGTATTTTCCTCATTTTTAATAGAATTATGATTTGGTTTTATAAGTGCACTTCGTGGGTTTTTATCGTGTTTTTATGAAATTGAACAGCAACCGACTTGTTTGCGTTTAGCAAGAGACCGTTTTCTTGGCACCACGTAAAAACTCCCATATAACATTTTTTGCCGGCGTTGTACATTTAATTTACTGGCATTGCCAACACTCTTTAATGGCAAGGCATTGGCAAAAAGGTATCAAAAAGACGCGAAAGTGGGCAATTGGCCGTTATTAGGCCACGTGTTGCAGATAAAGTGATGGCATCCGTCATTAATAAGTTATTGGCAAAAAATGCGTTTAAGATGATGGCATCCATTATTAATAAGTTATTGGCAAAAAGGTAACAAAAAGACACGAAAGTGGGCAAATGCAGATACTCCCAAGCAGCAAGCTGACGTCTTTATTGACGAAAATTGTCGCATATACTTTTTTTTAAAAGCTAAAATGACGCGATATTTTATTTGAAAATTAAAATAGGAAAAAACTCCTTACTGCATGCAATTTCCTTGCAATGCAAAGTACCATCTCTCGGAACACTGTCTAACTTGGAGATGCAGATTTTTACACTAGCCGAAGATATTTCTTTCAAAGCTAAGTGAGATCACCTACCGCAGACCGCTCTCGTATTATTCTTGTCTAATGGGTACGGTTTAGACGATAAAAAGCGAAGATATTGCAGAAACGTAGTAGTTTATTGTCCATTACGCCATCTATCGGTATGTCAAAAAAACTATTAAATATATATAATATTTTTTATTAACACGTCTTTAAAACTTTTATTAAAGTTTTAAACAAAATGTTTACAGCTCCTAACAGTCTACTTGAATATCTTGCCTTCTCGACTAGCCATCACCAATTAATCACACAACACACACTTATTAGGTAATGAATACATTTAATTATGTCTATTAAAAACTCTTTTCTTTAAAAAAGAAACTAAAAAGCTAGAAAACCACGTAGAAAACAAATTCACAAAGCGGTCACCTTTGGTCGAAATTAACGTAGCTAATTTTACCATCATTTTATTTTATTCGCTCCAAAATACATAATAACCATTTTGTTTGACCTAATTTTTATTTGCATGATTTTTAACAATAAAATGTTATGAAAAGGCCATTTCCTTTAAATTATGTAAAAAACATAAAATAATGTTGTTTAGCTGCCATTATAAATAAAACAGATCAAAAAATTGCTTTAATGTTAGTTAAATACCAATGTTAATAATATGGTTTAAAAAGTATGAATATGCGTTGAAGGTTTGCCTTCAAAAATCCAATATTTATTTGCCGGCAACAAAAACGCGTGCATTATTTAATCAGGATTGGTATGCCGCCATTTTTATATGCTTGCCGGCAATTCGCCTGCATGTAAAATTTATTGACAATTAAGTGTTTATTTAGGGTTGACTTTTTAATGCGTATAAGATGTTGGCATAATATTGCCACCAATTGCCAATGCTTTACCATCAATGCCAATATGAAAAATGTACATTGCCGGCAAATAGTGTTTGCTGGGTAATTTTACCATCATTTTGTTTTTATTCTCTCAAAAATACATAATAAACATTTTGTTTGACTTAATTTTTATTTGCATGATTTGTATCAATAAAATGTTAGGAAAAGGCCATTTCCTTTAAATTATGTAAAAAAACATAAAATAATGTTGTTTAGCCGCCATTATAAATAAAACAGATCAAAAAATTGCTCGAATGTTAGTTAAATACCAATGTTAATAATATGGTTTGAAAAGTATGAATATGCGTTGAAGGTTTGCCTTCAAAATCCAATATTTATTTGCCTGCAACAAAAAGGCATGCTTTATTTAATCAGGATTTGTATGCCGCCATTTTTGTATGCTTGCCGGCAATTCGCCTGCATGTAAAATTTATTGGCAATTGAGTATTTATTTAGGGTTAACTTTTAATGCGTATTAGATGTTGGCATAATATTGCCACCAATTGCCAATGCTTTACCATCAATGCCAATATGAAAAATGTATATTGCCGGCAAATAGTGTTTGCTGGGCTCTTTTAAAACTCTATTTCCGTTTTCAACCGCCCCTGTATATGAGTGATCTCTGATCACAATAGACGTATCGTCAGCAAACTGACATATATGCATATCATTGTTTTTGGTTATATGTTTTGAGAGATCGTTACAAAATATTAAGAAAAGGAGTGGGGATAATATTCCACCCTGGGGTACTCCAAATTTAAGAAAGATTGTGTAAGATTTATGAATAAAGTTTTCGTATTTACCCTTCCTGGCCACAAGCTGAACAAATTGTTGCCTGTCTGTTATATAAGACATTATCCACTCCAAAGGAGGACCATAAATACCATAAGATTTAAGCGTTTCCTCTAGAATTTTACTGTCAATTACATCAAAGGCTTTACTTAAGTCATAAAAGATACCTATTCTATAAAGTCCCTGATCCAAGCCTTTTGTTATGAAGCTAAGTGCCTCAAAGAAGGTAGTTTCGGTAGACTTGCCTTCCAAAAATCCATGTTGGAAAAGGGAAAAAGTTTATTTATCTTAAAGTATTGAATTAATTTGTCGTAAAAATTTTTTTGAATATTTTTGAAAAAAAAATGGACAAGCTAGAAACAGGTCTATAGTTTTCAATGGATCCCCTCCCAGCAAACACTATTTGCCGGCAATGTACATTTTTCATATTGGCATTGATGGTAAAGCATTGGCAATTGGTGGCAATATTATGCCAACATCTTATACGCATTAAAAAGTCAACCCTAAATAAACACTTAATTGCCAATAAATTTTACACGCAGGCGAATTGCCGGCAAGCATACAAAAATGGCGGCATACCAATCCTGATTAAATAAAGCACGCGTTTTTGTTGCAGGCAAATAAATATTGGATTTTTGAAGTCAAATCTTTAACGCATATTCATACTTTTTAAACCATATTATTAACATTGGTATTTAACTAACATTAAAGCAATTTTTTTGATCTGTTTTATTTATAATGGCAGCTAAACAACATTATTTTATGTTTTTTACATAATTTAAAGGAAATGGCCTTTTCATAACATTTTATCGTTAAAAATCCTGCAAATAAAAATTAGGTTAAACAAAATGTTTATTATGTATTTTGGAGCGAATAAAAATAAAATAATGGTAAAACTAGCTATGTTAATTTCGACCGAAGGTGACCGCTTTGTGCATTTGTTTTCTACGTGGTTTTCTAGCTCTTTAGTTTCTTTTTTAAAGAAAAGAGTTTTTAATAGACATAATTAAATGTATTCATTACCTAATAAGTGTGTGTTGTGTGATTAATTTGTGATGGCTATTTGAGAAGGCAAGATATTTAAGTAGACTGTTAGGAGCTGTAAACATTTTGTTTAAAACTTTATTAAAAGTTTTAAAGACGTGTTAATAAAAAATATTATATATATTTAATAGTTTTTTTCACATACCGATAGATGGCGTAATGGACAATAAACTACTACGTTTCTGCAATATCTTCGCTTTTTATCGTCTAAACCGTACCCATTAGACAAAAATAATTCGAGAGCGGTCTGCGGTAGGTGGTTTCACTTAGCTTTGAAAGAAATATCTTCGGCTAGTGTAAAAATCTGCATCTCCAAGTTGGACAGTGTTCCGAGAGATGGTACTTTGCATTGCAAGGAAATTGCATGCAGTAAGGAGTTTTTCCTATTTTAATTTTCAAATAAAATATCGCATCATTTTAGCGGTTTTAAAAAAAGTATATGCGGCAATTTTCGTCAATAAAACGTCTGCTTGCTGCTTGGGAGTATCTGCATTTGCCCACTTTCGTGACTATTTGTTATCTTTTTGCCAATAACTTATTAATTATGGATGCCATCATCTTAAACGCATTTTTTTGCCAATAACTTATTAATGACGGATGCCATCACTTTATCTGCAACACGTGGCCTAATAACGGCCAATTGCCCACTTTCGCATCTTTTTGATACCTTTTTGCCAATGCCTTGCCATTAAAGAGTGTTGGCAATGCCAGTAAATTAAATGTACAACGCCGGCAAAAAATGTTATATGGGCTGTCGCCTTTTTGAAGATGGGTATTATTTTGCCTATTTTTATTATATTTTCTAAAGGAAAACAAATAGTATCGGCAAGATGCTTTAGTATAAAACAGGGTATTCCGTCAGCGCCAGATGACCTTTTTTTGCGACTTTTTGATAACATTAAATACCTGAACGTATGTGGTAGGCGTTAAAAGTTTTGTTTGTATATTTTTGAAAGTGCTTTCGCTTATTATTATTTAAGCCATTTGCAATTTTATCGACAGATGAGGAAAAGTAGTTGTTAAATTCATCACACAAAATTTTGGATTTACTACTACTGTTGCTGATATTACTGGTATTCGGGTTATTAAAATTTATTTTCTTATATGTTACTTACTGACTCCCGGTAAAATTCGTTGGCGATTAACTAAATGATGCTTTTTATATAAGAGACTTTTGCTTTTCGTGTCATTCACCATGGACCCGGTATAGCCAGTTTGGTAAGCCCTGTAAGATGAATACTGGAATACTTCTTTTAACTGTCGAAAAGAGGAATTTCTTTTTCGTATATTATTACAACAATAGACAATGGAGAATTATTGCAAGTTGCCTTATTAAGCTCGGGAATTATTAATACTGGCCTTATTTAAATAGTGCTTGTACCCATAATTTAGAGTTATTGCAAATCATGTTGACAGTACCATTAACCTTAAAAAAAGGGAAAAATTTTAGTAGTTTTTCTTTATTGTTTTGTGTTGTTTTAAGGTTTTTTTATAACACAATTATAAAAATACATTTGAAAAAGCAAGGTTTTAAGTATTTTTACTTCTAAAAACTTATCGATTTTGTGGCAGCCGTTCGGTTCGACGAACAGTTCCAAAGTTAAAATAAGGCCAAAATAAGGCACGACCTAAAACCGACATAAATACAGCCGGGCACTATGCTTATTAGGGGAGTCCTTATCCTACTATGCATCTGCGCAATATCAGATGTCAAAATAAGGCCGGTATTATTAATGCCTGGCCTTATTTCACTGTGCAATAATTCTCTAATAATTTTCATTTCTTTTCTTATATCTTAGATCTTACTTGGTGACTCCAGCTAAAACTCGTTGCCCATTCACTGAATGATGCTTTTCATAATATAAGGATCCAAATCAAGACGCAGATTTTGAAAAAACACAATTTGTAGAATACCTTACAATTTTTTCAAGTTTGTTAGTTAAAATATGTTGTATTTATATATTTATACAATAATATATTTCGATTAAAAAACCTTTTAAACATAGATAATAAAATGCGAAGTAAAAATAGTGGGATACTTCTAAATTCTGATTTATCAAAAACTGTGTTTTGATTTGGAGCCGGTACAGCCAGTTTGGTAAGTCCTGTGAAATAGGCAACACGCGTCACTGCGGGGAGGGCCTTTTGCTTTTTGGGTTATTTATCATGGACCCGGTATCCGTTACAGCCAGTTTGGTAAGTCCTGTAAGATAGGCGTAACGCGTCACTGGAGAGAGCCCTGGTGAATGACATGAATGGCAGGAGCACTTTTTTAAATTGTCGCAAAAAAGAGATTTCTTTTTGTATTTTTTGACAACAATAGAGAATTAATTCAATTAATTTTTTTATATCTTACTTGCTGCCTTTCGGTAGAACTCGTTGCCGATTCACTGAATGATGCCTTTCATATAAGAGCCATTTGCTTTTCGTGTTATTTACCATGAACCCGGTACAGTCAGTTTGGTAAATCCTGTAAGATAGGCGTAACGCGTCACTGGAGAGAGCCCTGGTTAATGACATGAATGGTAAGAGCACTTTTTAAATTGTTGCAAAAAAAAGAGATTTGTTTTTCGTATATAAGAGCCTTTTGCTTTTCGTGTTATTTACCATAAGCCTGGTACAGCCAGTTTGGTAAGTCCTGTGAGATAGGCGGAACGCGTCAATGGAGTCGGTCCTAGTGAATGATATCAATATATAGCAGGAATAGCTCTCTTTACTGCCCGTTTATTTTCTTGTAAAAAGAAGTCGTCAAAAAAAACATCAAAAAGAGTTTAATTTCTTCATGAAATCATTGTTTCATAAAAAGACAAAAAATTGCCCGCAAAGACAAGATTCCTTGTCTTGGCCAGTCCAAGCTACTACGGAGGGATTTATATTATATATTATACTTTTTAATTTTTTATTATACCATGTTACCACAGGATTAAATATAGTTCTAATTACCTATTTATTAAGTATGTTTAATTAATTGTTATTGCCAAAAACTGATCAAAATCAATAGGAAATTAAGAAATAAACCCCTAAGGTGTGTGTCCTCGTCTGTAGCACGACCCATACAAAATTAAGTGTGTGTCAGTGACGTAGTTATGGTCATTCCAAACGATATTGAAAGTTCTCCTACATAAATTGCTTTACGTAATCGAATTCTGTTTACTACATGATTGATCTGGATTTTAAATAACCAGTCATGTCATGAGTCTAAATAAAGAGATACTATTAGAATTTGTTACATTTTTAAAAGCTGCTGCCTTGTACTAATAGTATTATTCAAGAAGAAAATTTAAAATTGTTTTACTTGTTAATACATTTTAAACTCTTTAATTAAAAAAAAACTTGCACTAAAAATAATATATCAATTTATTTCAAACTCAACCATCCACATGGATATAACGTCTACTTTTTAGTTCATAAAGAATCATTATTATTATACAGGGTGTTTCCTAATTGCGGTAAGAAAATTTAAGGGCGTATACGAAGTTAATTTAAACATGGGTCCACAAATTTTTCGTTCTCAAGATATAGAGTTTTCAACCTTTTCAAAAAACTTAAAAAATTTCTAAAACACTTTTTGGTAAAATTTGTTAGACTCTATAAAAACGGTATTAAATTAGGTTTTTGTTGTTGTTCTTACATAATTCCTAATAAGAAGTTACAACACTTAATTTTAAAAAAATGCTCTTGCATATTTAGTGAAGGATTATGCAGTTTAGCGGATTTTATTTTTTTCTGGAAAACTAAGCAAGCTACGTTAAAATATAAAGAAATAAAAAAGTTGTATTTTTAGATGCTGTACGGTAAAAATATAAAAGTTGCAAAGAAGTCAGTGGCGTATATTTTTACTTTAGATTTTTCGGTTAACCCGTTTGCTAGTTAGATGCTAATATATTTTTAAAAATTGTTACATTTTTTGTTGTCGCCTCATATTTATGAACAACAATAAAAATACCAGTTAGCGTAAAATTACGTTGTCATTTTGAAATTAAGTGCTTTATTATTATCAAAAAATCGTACAGTAAAAAGATTAAGGTTGTATTTATACAAACGAATTAAGTTAAGTTAAACTAAACTAGAGTAACAAATTTTAAGAACTTATGACATTTATAATATTTACATGCTTCAATAAATTATTAATATTATTACAATAATTAATATGTTGGAAATAAACTTAAGATTTAAGAAAATTTTCAAATATTCCTCCATTGAATACTAGACAATAACACAGACGTTCATAAAATTGTCTTCTTACATTGGCTAACTGGTAAATTAAAATTTTATTGCATTCTGCAGAAATAGCATTTTTTAACTCATCTAGATTAGAGTAATTTTTATCCTTGTATATCGTGCTTTTTAAATGGCCCCAGAGGAAGAAGTCATTTGGCGAAAAATCAGGAGACCTGGCTGGCCAATTTATAATGTGATGTAGGCCAATAACATGTCTATTAAAAGCATTGTGTAAATATTCCCGAACAGCCAGGGTATTATGTGCCGGGCAGCCATCCATTTGGTACCAAATTTCCTGATTTTCCTGGATACATCATTCAAGAGTAAAATTAGTTCTTCGAGTAGTTCCAAACAAAATTCTGCATTTAAATTTTGATTAAGAAAAAATGGTCCAATAATATGTTGTCCGAAAGTCCCCGCCTAAACATTTACTTTCTGTGGATATTGCGTCCTCGTTTCGACAAATATGTGTTGGTTTTCTTTGATCCAGTATCGGTATCGGTGCACTGATCAGTAAAACAAATATTTCTTAAAAATTCCCTGTCCATGTTTGCCCTTTCCATCATGTCAAAACAAAATTCCTGCCATCGTATTTCATCCCCATCCCTTACCTCTTGATGTCTTTCATATTTGTATGAAATGTATTTATGCCTTTTCAAAATTCGGAGCACTGTTGGTTGATCTTTTCCTAGGATATCCTGAAGTTTCCTTGTACTCACCTTCCCTTCATTTTCTTCCACGTGCAATACAATTTCCAAGTCTCTATCATCTCTTACATTTTCTTCTCTTTGAAACTCCCTAGCTTCACATCTGCAGTTATTTATCAATGTGCCTTTGGGCTGAAATTTTTTGATAGTCCTATCGACTGTTGATTTTCCAGGTATCGGTCTATTCGGATACTGAGCAGCGAACATGTCTGACACATTTTGGTAACTATTTCCTTGATAGTACCATTTAATCATCAATACTTTTTCTTCAGTGGTATAACTCATGGTTATTCTTTTCGATTTACGATTTTTTGATAATAATAAAGCACTTGACAACAAATGACACCGTTATGTCACGCTAACTGGTATTTTTATTGTTGTTCGTAAATATGAGGCGATAATAATGTAACAATTTTTAAAAATATATCAGCATCTAACTAGCAAACGGGTTAACCGAAAAATCTAAAGTTTTTACCATGGACGTAGATTGGCATGCTCTTCAATAAAACTCAATATAATTTTTCTCTAAAATAATTAGGGAGCCAATAATTGACTTAAAAATTACATGGGATTTCCTATCCAGCTCGACGATGCATCACCCGGTATTATATAATAATTTATACAATTAAAATTGTGTTTTGTCAAATACTGCCTTTTGATTTGTTTGATTTGGAGCTTCTCAAATAAAATATTTTGTTTAACCACTGGAGGTTAGGGACAGCATTTAAAATTATAGCTAGATTGCTTTAAGAAAAAAAATATGTTTTTTTTTATTTTAAAAATTAGTGGTGAAATTAAATCACTCATTTAATTGCTTTTAATAATCTTCAAAACTTAAAGTTTTAGGTGTATCCTTAGTGAAACACTTTGGAAAAAAATATTTTGTTAACTTATTTTTTGATGTTACCATATATTACTACTGTTATATCTGAATCTTTCGACAACATCAAAAATTGAATATTCCATACTTTAAAGAAATAATACGTAAATGGTAATAAAAGTTGCTTAAACAGCAATTTACGTAAGATATTTTAGGTGGGGAGGGGTCGAGGAAACTCTCACGATGGGGGAGGAGGGGTCTGTGAAAATGTCACGTAATTCTTGTGTAGGTAAAAAGGAAAAATATTAAATTTTGGGGCAGGCCTCTCCCTAGGAAAATGTATCCTATTTAGATCCAAATATACTAATGGCTGAAATATTCAACAATTTGTTTAAAAAATAAATGTTTCTATAACAACTTTTAAACGATCTGCAATCGTTAAAACTAGTGAAAAATAGCTAAGCAAGTCGCTTTAAAGTGGAGAGTACCAAAACCAAATAACATTTACATTTTGTTCAAAACATGTTTTGTATACCTTTAACTATTTTACAGCCATTATTTAATTTACTTATAACAACAACACTAATATTATATTTTACCTAGTTCTAAATATTTACAGAAAGAAATACAAAAAAATCTAATTTATGCTTCTGTCAAATATTGTTATTAATAAACTTAAAGCATCAATTTCTGTTTTTATAATTCTTAAGAATTTACTGAACGATGAAGCTTCTTTGATATTCTACTTTGCACTATGGGATAGACATCCATATTTTGGCCAAAAAGCAACTTAAAAATTTTAATGGCACATCTTGTGTATTCTAAAGTAGATACTCCAAACTACATATACAAAAAAATATAAAACGATTTGACGACTTCTATTACGTTTATAAGATACTTAAAAATGTATTTTAGGAATAAATGAAAATCATACAACTAAAAATAATTAAATATTAAATGAAAAATGTTTTAGCTTTGCCGCAAAAATTGCAATAATTTATATTTTTCTTACCCAAGTATACATAATTAAATATATAACATTTAATTTACTAAGTTTAAGATTAGTCTAGTATACCAGAAAAAAAATAAAATAATTTAAAGAAAAAAATGTGTTTCCGATGCAAAATCTCGCTACTTTTTCAAAGAATTTTTTACCATTGTCTATATTAGTTTTTGTCTTAACAATTGCCGTGCTACTTTTTGCTAGTTGTAAGTGTTAGAACAGATACAATTTTTTTTTAATTTACTGGGTTTTCCATTCAAAAAATGAATATTTTTTGTCCTACTCTGTATATCTTAAATGATAAAAGCATTCTGGTTAAAGATACGGATACTACAGGATTGACCCAACATAACAGTGTTTTTATTTATTTCATACGATAAAAAATAAAAAAGTAAAAAATAGGAAGATGTAAATTTATTACGCTTCGAATGAAAATTAAAAAATATTTTTAGATTTGGATGGTGGAAACTAATTAAGATGGACATATGAAATGTGTTTTTTTAAAGCTTTCTAAAAGATCCTTTTAAGTGGTGTTATAATATATAGGGTGTTCCGTTTAAAAAAATCATACTTATTGTCGTACCCTGTATAACATATTATGAGACACAAACAAGTTGATATTTTAGTTTATTTTGTACAATAAAAAATACTAAAGTTAGGGGGGATTATAATTTTACACTCGGTACCCCAGTTCCTCAAAAACCACCTGTAATAATGCCTGATAGTTTTTAAATATTTTTCCAGTAAAGAGCACCTAATTTTTAGTTAGATTGGTAAGTTTAAGAATTTTGGCCAAAAAATTTTATTTCTATCCCATAGTGGTAAGTAAGTTATTTACGTTGCTCATATAATAATGTGCGGTCAAAGTAATTTTTAAAATTAATATTAAAACATATTTAAGAGCATTAAGGATAAAAACTAACATTCTGGGATTTTCAAATTAATTAGTTTATTTCAATTAGATACATATCTATTAAAAAAAAAAACATAAATACACTTGACTAATCAGATCAGTTTTGCAATAGTTATTAAATTAAATTCAATGTCAAGGAAGAACACCTCTCCCTTATATTTTAAAATTAGAATATTGCTTATACATATATTATGCATATGTCTACAATTAACAATATAAGAAAACAGGTTAATTTAGAATATAATTAGGTTACTATTAAAAAAATGTGCTACCACTAGTTTTATATTATCTAAATCACGAAAGAAGAGGATTACGTCACCATTTTAATGTATAGTAAAGACAAACGAAAACTATTTGTAAATAAAATAAAATGTGTTAGACAGAGACATTCCCAATTTTCTTGTCGAAACAATCAGTATTGCTAATTTGCATGTATTCAATAAAGATAGACGATTCTTTCATATTTATTCTTAATACATGATTGATTAGACTTTAGCGAACAAGTAGAAGTAGTGCTGAGACATCGACGCAAAATCGATGTTGACCATCAATGTTAACATTGAAAACAAACATCGAAGTCCTTAGAAGCAATTTTACCAAATGCAATTAAAAACCTGTGGTCAATTTTTTTAATTTTATTTTTATTTGAGACAGTTTATTTTTGTATACGCTGTATTGATATTGATATTTTTTATTTGGTGTGAATTTCACATAAATCTATAAAAAATAATAAATTTGAAAAAAATATGAAATAAAATGTATACTTACTGCACAGACGTATCCCGGGAGGATTCGCGGTGTTGCGTCCCCCACCAATGGTTGCACATATGCTCTTACACTAATATTTGACATAAAAGAATTATTATTACACAATTTATTTACCTAGTAAATACATATTGGTAGCAATGGCGACAAAAATATTGAAATGTTTTTTTTAATAATAGGGTTTTACATGAGTAGTTCCTTTCCGAACCCAAATGGGCTACGTCAATGATTTTCTGCATAAAATATTGAGTTGATATAAAAAAATAAATTAAAAAAAGTCCTCTCCGGCCGGGAATCGAACCCGGGTCTCCCGCTGACAGGCGGGGATACTGACCACTGACTTTCTATACTACCGAAGACTTATGAAAATAAGCCGAGAACAGGTATTTAGGACAAGAATCACTGATGTGAGATCTCTATGCAAATAACACAATCCTGATAACACCTTTAAGTGAAAAAAACATCACCAAATTTGCTTTATTGATATTTTTCCTTATTTATTTTCAAATATAATGTTTTGCTTTAGTAGTCTAAATTACTAATGTTACTAAAAGCACAGGAAAAAAACAGACCTTTAACGAATAATATAGGTATTATCTGGAATGTTCAATAAATACATAACTATACACAATTTCGCCAAAATTTAACTATGGAGTTCCCCATTTTATTTTTATATTATATACCTTTACTACAATATGGAACATTTAAAAAAACAATCGTTGAATAATTGGATGATGGGTTCAGGAAGCTAATTAAAAAGGAACCAAGAGCCAAATTAAACATTTGAGTTATTAGCGATTGATCTTGCACAAAAGCTACCCAGCAAACACTATTTGCCGGCAATGTACATTTTTCATATTGGCATTGATGGTAAAGCATTGGCAATTGGTGGCAATATTATGCCACCATCTTATACGCATTAAAAGTCAATCCTAAATAAACACTTAATTGCCAATAAATTTTACATGCAGGCGAATTGCCGGCAAGCCAATCCTGATTAAATAAAGCACGCGTTTTTGTTGCAGGCAAATAAATATTGGATTTTTTAAGGCAAACCTTCAACGCATATTTATACTTTTTAAACCATATTATTAACATTGGTATTTAACTAACATTAAAGCAATTTTTTTGATCTGTTTTATTTATAATGGCAGCTAAACAACATTATTTTATGTTTTTTACATAATTTAAAGGAAATGGCCTTTTCATAACATTTTATTGTTAGAAATCATGCAAATAAAAATTAGGTCAAACAAAATGTTTATTATGTATTTTGGAGCGAATAAAAATAAAATGATGGTAAAATTAGCTACGTTAATTTCGACCGAAGGTGACCGCTTTGTGCATTTGTTTTCTACGTGGTTTTCTAGCTTTTTAGTTTCGTTTTTAAAGAAAAGAGTTTTTTAATAGACATAATTAAATGTATTCATTACCTAATAAGTGTGTGTTGTGTGATTAATTGGTGATGGCTAGTCGAGAAGGCAAGATATTCAAGTAGACTGTTAGGAGCTGTAAACATTTTGTTTAAAACTTTATTAAAAGTTTTAAATACGTGTTAATAAAAATATTATATATATTTAATAGTTTTTTGACATACCGATAGATGGCGTAATGGACAATAAACTACTACGTTTCTGCAATATCTTCGCTTTTTATCGTCTAAACCGTACCCATTAGACAAAAATAATTCGAGAGCGGTCTGCGGTAGGTGATCTCACTTGGCTTTGAAAGACTATCTTCGGCTAGTGTAAAAATCTGCAGCTCCAAGTTGGACAGTGTTCCGAGAGATGCTACTTTGTATTGCAAGGAAATTGCATGCAGTAAGGAGTTTTTCCTATTTTAATTTTCAAATAAAATATCGCATCATTTTAGCTTTTAAAAAAAAGTATATGCGACAATTTTTGTCAATAAGACGTCAGCTTGCTGCTTGGGAGTATCTGCATTTGCCCACTTTCGTGTCTTTTTGTTCTTTTTGCCAATAACTTATTAATGATGGATGCCATCATCTTAAACGCATTTTTTGCCAATAACTTATTAATGACGGATGCCATCACTTTATCTGCAACACGTGGCCTAATAACGGCCAATTGCCCACTTTCGCGTCTTTTTGATAACTTTTAGCCAATGCCTTGCCATTAAAGAGTGTTGGCAATGCCAGTAAATTAAATGTACAACGCCGGCAAAAAATGTTATATGGGTAACAACTTTTTAATTTTGTTATTTAAACATGATAGGTACATCGTTTAACAGGACATGTTAGCCTCAACTAAATGCCTTTATTTTATAACTTTGAAACCGCTGACATTTAGATTTTTTGGTCGATAGTTCCTTTTAAATAAATAAATTAAACTGAAATACCTAGTACTTAAAAAAATCCAAAGTGTCATGGTTTTGTTTAAACAAAAGGAAAAATAAATCATGCTTTTTATGAATAAATATATTTTATTTATTTAGTCTAAAAATATCTAAGAAAATAATAACTGTTACAAATACAAACAATTTTTTAATATAGGTCGTGAACCTGTCATTAAGCATCTTCTTCCTCAAAATCAAAGTCAGGAACTGGTCCAAAACCCTTAATATCGTCTTTAAAATGTTTTTTGCTTTGAAATGACACGGATAATTTTATATTATCTAAATAATGAAAGAAGACGATTACGTCACCATTTTAGTAAAGACAAACGACAACTATTTGTAAATAAAATAAATGTGTTAGACAGAGACATTCTCAATTTTCTTGTCGAAACAATCAGTATTGCTAATTTGCATGTATCCAATAAAGATAGACAATTCTTTCATGTTTATTGTTGTTACATGATTGAAGTAGAAGTAGTGCTGCTGAGACATTCACGCAAAATCGATTTTAACATCGAAAACAAACATCGATGTTTTTAAAAGCAATTTTACCAAATGCAATTAAAAACCTGTGGTCAACATTTTTTAAAATTTTATTTTTAGTTTTGACAGATTAGTTTGTATACGCTGTTTTGATAATAAAACATTGACCTTTTAAAAATTTTGATAAATGTCAAATATAAATAAATATATCTACGATAAATATTTGACGTTTGTGGTAAGGCTGTTTTTTAAAAATACTTTAGTTTTCCGCCCAGCAAACACTATTTGCCGGCAATGTACATTTTACATATTGGCATTGATGGTAAAGCATTGGCAATTGGTGGCAATATTATGCCAACATCTTATACGCATTAAATAGTCAACCCTAAATAAACACTTAATTGCCAATAAATTTTACATGCAGGCGAATTGCCGGCAAGCATACAAAAATTACGGCTTGCCAATCCTGATTAAATAAAGCACGCGTTAGGCAAATAAATATTGGATTTTTGAAGGCAAACCTTTAACGCATATTTATACTTTTAAACCATATTATTAACATTGGTATTTAACTAACATTAAAGCAATTTTTTGATCTGTTTTATTTATAATGGCAGCTAAACAACATTATTTTATGTTTTTTACATAATTTAAAGGAAATGGCCTTTTCATAACATTTTATTGTTAAAAATCATGCAAATAAAAATTAGGTCAAACAAAATGTTTATTATGTATTTTGGAGCGAATAAAAATAAAATGATGGTAAAATTAGCTACGTTAATTTCGACCGAAGGTGACCGCTTTGTGCATTTGTTTTCTACGTGGTTTTCTAGCTTTTTAGTTTCTTTTTTAAAGAAAAGAGTTTTTAATAGACATAATTAAATGTATTCATTACCTACCCATATAACATTTTTGCCGGCGTTGTACATTTAATTTACTGGCATTGCCAACACTCTTTAATGGCAAGGCATTGGCAAAAGGTATCAAAAGACGCGGAAGTGGGCAATTGACAGTTATTAGGCCACGTGTTGCAGATAAAGTGATGGCATCCGTCATTAATAAGTTATTGGCAAAAAATGCGTTTAAGATGATGGCATCCATCATTAATAAGTTATTGGCAAAAAGATAACAAAAAGACACGAAAGTGAGCAAATGCAGATACTCCCAAACGAGCAAGCTGACGTCTTATTGACGAAAATTGTCGCATATACTTTTTTTAAAAGCTAAAATGATGCGATATTTTATTTGAAAATTAAAATAGGAAAAAACTCCTTACTGCATGCAATTTCCTTGCAATGCAAAGTACCATCTCTCGGAACACTGTCCAACTTGGAGATGCAGATTTTTACACTAGCCGAAGATATTTCTTTCAAAGCTAAGTGAGATCACCTACCGCAGACCGCTCTCGAATTATTTTTGTCTAATGGGTACGGTTTAGACGATAAAAAGCGAAGATATTGCAGAAACGTAGTAGTTTATTGTCCATTACGCCATCTATCGGTATGTCAAAAAACTATTAAATATATATAATATTTTTATTAACACGTCTTTAAAACTTTTAATAAAGTTTTAAACAAAATGTTTACAGCTCCTAACAGTCTACTTGAATATCTTGCCTTCTCGACTAGCCATCACCAATTAATTACACAACACACACTTATTAGGTAATGAATACATTTAATTATGTCTATTAAAAAACTCTTTTCTTTAAAAAAGAAACTAAAAAGCTAGAAAACCACGTAGGAAAACAAATGCACAAAGCGGTCACCTTCGGTCGAAATTAACGTAGCTAATTTTACCATCATTTTATTTTTATTCGCTCCAAAATACATAATAAACATTTTGTTTGACCTAATTTTTATTTGCATGATTTTTAACAATAAAATGTTATGAAAAGGCCATTTCCTTTAAAT
Source organism: Listronotus bonariensis (assembly GCA_014170235.1). Classification (NCBI taxonomy): domain Eukaryota; kingdom Metazoa; phylum Arthropoda; class Insecta; order Coleoptera; family Curculionidae; genus Listronotus; species Listronotus bonariensis. The sequence goes on from JACEGR010003697.1 coordinate 95,788, forward strand.
TATGTAAAAAAACATAAAATAATGTTGTTTAGCTGCCATTATAAATAAAACAGATCAAAAAAATTGCTTTAATGTTGGTTAAATACCAATGTTAATAATGTGGTTTAAAAAGTATGAATATGCGTTGAAGGTTTGCCTTCAAAAATCCAATATTTATTTGCCTGCAACAAAAATGCGTGCTTTATTTAATCAGGATTGGTATGCCGCCATTATTCTATACTTGCCGGCAATTCGCCTGCATGTAAAATTTATTGGCAATTAAGTGTTTATTTAGGGTTGACTTTTTAATGCGTATAAGATGTTGGCATAATATTGCCACCAATTGCCAATGCTTTACCACCAATGCCAATATGAAAAATGTACATTGCCGGCAAATAGTGTTTGCTGGGTAATAAGTGTGTGTTGTGTGATTAATTGTTGATGGCTAGTCGAGAAGGCAAGATATTCAAGTAGACTGTTAGGAGCTGTAAACATTTTGTTTAAAACTTTATTAAAAGTTTTAAAGACGTGTTAATAAAAACATTATATATATTTAATAGTTTTTTGACATACCGATAGATGGCGTAATGGACAATAAACTACTACGTTTCTGCAATATCTTCGCTTTTTATCGTCTAAACCGTACCCATTAGACAAAAATAATTCGAGAGCGGTCTGCGGTAGGTGATCTCACTTAGCTTTGAAAGAAATATCTTGCGGCTAGTGTAAAAATCTGCATCTCCAAGTTGGACAGTGTTCCGAGAGATGGTACTTTGCATTGCAAGGAAATTGCATGCAGTAAGGAGTTTTTTCCTATTTTAATTTTCAAATAAAATATCGCATCATTTTAGGTTTTAAAAAAAGTATATGCGACAATTTTCGTCAATAAGACGTCAGCTTGCTGCTTGGGAGTATCTGCATTTGCCCACTTTCGTGTCTTTTTGTTATCTTTTTGCCAATAACTTATTAATGATGGATGCCATCATCTTAACCGCATGTTTTTGCCAATAACTTATTAATGACGGATGCCATCACTTTATCTGCAACACGTGGCCTAATAACGGCCAATTGTCCACTTTCGCGTCTTTTTGATACCTTTTTGCTAATGCATTGCCATTAAAGAGTGTTGGCAATGCCAGTAAATTAAATGTACAACGCCGGCAAAAAATGTTATATGGGCGGTTTTAATATTAATTTTTACATTATAATTTTAACTGTTTATTAAAACAAAATATCCTTGTCCACATACTTAAGGCAACTAGTAAATGAATCCTAAAATAGATGCCTGTTTTTAAACTTTCAAATTTCATTTTACAAGTGCTTGCTATGAAAGCCAAAACCCTTAAGGCTCAATCACAGGGTCCTTGCTACCAGTTCAATGATCTTGGGTGCTACCTTTGTAAATTATTTAAACGGAAAAGGAAAATAGGGAAGAATTATGGTGATCATAAATATAAGAAGAGCATTTACAAAAATGGTTCACAGATTGTTGGTAGTGCTAACTTAATATCTTAATAGCACTATATATCGTCGATTTAAGGTAAAAAAAAATTTACGACAAATTTTATTTTTACGACAAAAAAGAGACAAATTATGCACTAGATAAGACATTTGTCTGATAATTGGAAAATTGTTTTCGAGAGGTGGTAATGCTAACTTGATATCATGTTAGCACTATCATTGATTTTTTTAATTTCGCAACAATTTTTTTGAACGATAAAATCACGACAAAAAGCGACAAATTTATCACATCACCTCTTACATCTGATTTAGATGGCCATATATCCAAAACCAATAAAGTTAAATGTATTGAATGTTTTATCTTCTTAAAGATCTCTAAAATTTGTTTTTAATGATAATGTTATATACAGGGTGCTTCTGCAAAAAATTATTTACTTTTTTTCTACCCTGTATATTATCACGGTATAACCATTAAAAAGATATTTCAAAATACCTTTAAGAAACCCCCATATTAATTAGGTAGGTACATCTAACTTTATTAGGTTTGGAAATATGTTCATCCATATCAGGAACTTAGGTAATTTTTAAAGTGCCGCCATTTTGTATTTGGTATTTGCCTTTATATTCTGGAGTTATAAAGTACTCGTCAGGAGTCTTAAAATGATATGCCACAAGTCCCTTTTTCTATTTAACTTTTTTCCAAGATAGCGCCCAGCCGCCATATTAAAATTTTCACAAATAATGCACCAGATAAGACATTTGTCCGATAATTGAAAAATTGTTATCGAGAAGTCGTGGTAATGCTAACTTAATATCATGTTAGCACTACCATTGATTTTTTTTAAATTTCGCAACAATGTTTTTGTAACGACCAAATCCCGACAAAAAGCGACAAAATTAATTACATTATGCCATCTTTCATCTTGCATGTGGTAGTGCTAACTTTATAGAGGTGGGCGTTTGACCCCTTATAGCGTCGCCACTGAAAGATATAATCAAATTTATATCATATGCCCTTCAGTAAATATAGTTTTGCTAAACGGTTTTGGTACTGGTATTTAAGTTTTACCAGTAATAAATTACACAATAGCAATAAAATAGTACCTCTTACTTTTAAGAAATTGCAATTAAAACGATAATTAAGCCGTTAACAGATAATAACGCCTACCTAATTTATTAATTTTTGTTAACAGTAACAATACATCATAAATAAAATAAATATAATATTTTGCAATGATTTAAAACAAAACGATTCACAAGCCTGGCACAACTAATAAATTATGAGCAATGACAATGCAGTATTGTGACTTTTAAAATAACTTTGTTGAACATTACAATTCACTTAGATATTATTAGAGGTAACATAAAGGGACATTTTCAAAGTAGTGGACCAAGTGACCACTTATATTCTTCATTTTTAATAAGAAATCACTGGATCACGTCATGGATCAGCAGCAACGATGTTTTAATAGAGATGGGTCGTACAAAACTTCGGGCGTTTATTTTTGAAGCATTAGGCCTCGGGCACGATAGCCAGAGTCAACGTCGAGCGACTGATTTAAATAAAAAAATATTTCTTGCATAAAGATTAAAGACAGCGCTCTCACATTTTCCGCTCAACGCTGGCCGCTGACGCTGATGCTTAGTAACGTGGCCGAGGACTTATGGCAGCATTTCTTGGGAGCTTATTTTATTACACCCGGAGCATTCACAGACGTCAATTATGTTTATGACAGCAATATGAACGATAGTGTGGCATAATCGTCAATAAATAGTTTAAAAATAAGATATATAAGTTATTAGAGAATTATTGCAAGTTGTCTTATTAAGCTCGGGAATTAATAATACCGGCCTTATTTAAATAGTCCTTGTATCCATAATTTAGAGTTATTGCAAATCATGTTGACAGTACCATTAATCTAAAAAATAGATGAAAACATTTTAGTAGATTTTCTTTATTGTTTTGTGTTGTCGGGTTTGGTTTAACACAAATACAGAAATACATTTAAAAAAGCAAGGTTTTAAGTATTTTTACTTAACTACTTTTCGATTTTGTGATTGTCAGCCGTTCGGTTGGACGAACAGTTCCGAAGTTAAAATAAGACCAAAATAAGGCACGACCTAAAACCGATATAAATGAAGCCAGGCACTATCCTTATTAAGGAAGCCCTTATCCTACTATGCATCTGCGCAAGCTCAGATGTCTAAATAAGGCCGGTATTATTAGTGCCTGGCCTTATTTCACTGTGTAATAATTCTCTACTAAGTCTCTAAGGTCATCCAGTAATATGATCTGTTTACTGGGGGTATTTACTCGTCTACTTATATTTGGTATATTTCGCAGCATTTTTAGTTTATATACAATGTGTCCAAAGTTTGTAGAGAATGTTTTGGGATATTAGAGACTATAAGAGATAGCTTAAATGGAAAAAGTTGGGGGCCATTTAATGGTTAATCTAATGCCGTTTTGATAACGGCCATATCTTGTTTGGTTTTTGAGTTATTTTGAAATAACTTAAAATGTGCATTTCAGAAAAAGTACGTCCTTATCATTTTTCTCTCCAGATGATATAAAGGGTGGCTTAAACTTAAGGAATAATAATTTTAATTTAAAAAAATCATTCCTATTTAGCAAATTTATGTATTTGCAAATTTTTTGAAATAAGTACC